>CARXXK010000002.1:13985253-14144478 GCA_949089665.1 Macrosiphum euphorbiae | reverse complement strand
CCTGTATAATATCTGACTATTAATGAGTTTATTCACATTTCATAAATCATGATCTGAATAGTGTTAATTACAGGAACATAAATTATATTATAATATTTAAGTACCTATTACACTACAACGACGTATTTTATATTATTTTAGTTTTGGGAAGTCATATCCGATGAGCACGGTATCGATCCAACAGGCTCATATCACGGCGATTCTGATTTACAATTAGAACGCATCAATGTCTATTACACCGAAGCACTGGGTAAAATTCATTATAAATCACATAATTGTTACATATACCTACAGTTAACATAATATTATTTTGACAAAATTATCATAGCTTTTAAATTAATCAATTTCTGTGATGTGATTGCTCTCACATCCGTTTTTACTTTACAGAATTTATGGTTATAAAAATATCTAACACAAGGGTCTGGAAGTAAATGATTATCTTACATGTGTTTTGGAATGTCTAAAATCTGACGATGATACAATAAATTATAAAATGTAATTTACAATTTTTTTGGGGGATTTTTACATTTTATATGAAGTACCTACAATATTTTTATTTTCTATAAGTCACAATATTTTCTACACACGATAATTGGCCCTTTCGATGTACCATTCTATAGAATAAACTCGGGAGGTGTAAATTAATGAAATAAATATATCATTTAGATACATGCAAGATATTTTATTATTTTATTTTATTTAACCAACGTTTACTTTAGATCTTTATTCAGATTAAATCAATGGACATTGACTGATGGATCAGTCAATTAAGCCATGGCTTAATTTGTAGTTTACTAATCACATTTATAGTTTTGTATTTCAGTTTAATGTTAGTTCCATACATATATTTATTTAATGTATTTTTTTTTTTTTAACTTATTTATTATAATATATTTTTAAAAGGATATTTTTTAATTTTATTTTGGAATTGATATCTTGTTTTAATTATTATGATAGCTGTATTAAATGTTATACACAAATGGATTAAAGATTAATTTAATATTATATCAATTAAGTTAGAAATTACTAAAGACCTAAAGTACTTATTTTTGCCAAAAAGACAATATTATTCAAAAGTGATTTTAAAAGTAAATCGCGTATAATTCCAAAAAATGTAGTATTTACTATGGGTATTTTGCTTTTTGTGCTGGATAATACCTAGAATAAATTAAAAGTTTGGTTTTAGTATCTTCCATGATTGCAGAATTATACGCTGTCGTTACAATCTTGATTTTTTTAGAATCGAGTATTTGTCGTTAATTGGTCGTTAATCGTTTAATTTTATTTTCTTCGGTACATTTTTGTTGTAGTGTTGTCATTTCACAGAATAATACATTAAGGAAAAAACCCATAGTAAATACTACATTTTTTGGAGTTATACGCGATTTACTTTTAAAAATATTAATTTTTGATAAAAATAATTACTTTTTCAAATTAATAAAAGCAATTTGTACATTTCTGGTTTAATTGTTTAAAATACTCATAATTTTAATATCAATACATTCATTGCTCCGCTCAGTACCTATTTAAAATGTACTATATAGTTTAAATTATATTATAATATAACACATTAATATATTATACTAAAAATAATAACAGGTATATGTATATTATTATATTATGTTAATTTTCTATAAATCTAAATTATATTGGCTTTGATAATAAATATTTATATTTTCTATTAAACGTACTGGAAAATTAAAAAAAAAAAAACAATTTTATAACACTTTGTTGTATTAACATATACTAGGCGGTAAGTATGTTCCTCGAGCAGTTCTTGTGGATTTGGAACCCGGCACTATGGACTCCGTCAGGTCAGGCCCATTCGGTCAATTATTTCGACCGGATAATTTTGTTTTTGGACAATCCGGTGCAGGCAATAATTGGGCCAAAGGACATTACACAGAAGGCGCTGAGCTGGTGGATTCAGTACTCGATGTAGTTAGGTATAGCTATGTTGAAAAACACGTCGTATAATAACGTTATAAATTAATTAATGTCCTATTGAATCTTAATTAATATTTAAAAATTAATAATATATTTTTAAAAAAATAAAAAAATTAATTTTTATTAAAAAAAATTTTAATTTAGGAAGGAAGCAGAGAGTTGCGACTGTCTACAAGGATTCCAACTGACCCATTCGCTGGGCGGCGGAACTGGTTCCGGTATGGGCACACTTTTGATATCAAAAATTCGTGAAGAATATCCAGACCGCATCATGACCACATACAGTATCGTTCCCTCACCAAAGGTAACTTAGCTTAAGATCATAATCTTATACCCATTTGTAGACTGTATGATGCGTATTATACGGTAGACAAAGAACAGTGCAATGTGTTCTTCATATAGTATTCACCATTATTACCAATGTCTGTAGCATATACTGTCACATATTTGAGTGACAGTGTAGTTTTAAAAATTATGATTTATTTTATTATAATTATTATTGTTTATAGGCAAAACTTCTCTTATAGTTCTTTATTTTGTAAACATACGCCTACTGTTCAAACTTGATAGCCACAATCTGTATTAAAAAAATAACTATTGTATTGGGGTATTCAAATTATAAAGTAGAACTATTGAAGAAAGTAAGAAACTATTTATATTAAGGGTGTCTATGCCGGTTTTTCCAATCTCCCGCAATACTATAAAATTTGAAAATTATATTTTATATTTTAGTTGCTACCTTGGTTATATTTTTCCATTACTCAATACCTACTATGGTGGGTTGATACGGTGTATTATATCAACAAAAATGACTTCACTGGAAAAGCTCTCACACCTCTTTGATATGTCAAATTTCAATAATTTTTTTTTATCTGAATGATGAGAACTTTTTTCAGGTCGGATCGATCAAAGCTTGAATTTTAATTTTACTTTAAATAGTGCTAGAAAATACGTGTGAAAAATAACGAATATTGTTCATTATTCAAATAATATTTAAAGAGTTAAAACATTAAAAAGCATTTTAATATAGGTATTATGTTGTGTTTTTAATTGATTATGTTTACCTGACCTGAGAAATGAGAATTGCTAATAGTTTATATGCGTTGATTAGGGAAAAGAGTATTGTATTAAAGTTCTCTGCCCCCCCCCCCCCCCAAAAAAAAGAAACAAATCGAGTCACTAATCGGCCTGTGCCGTATTTTTTTTTTTTGCTCACAGGTGTCCGACACGGTCGTAGAGCCCTACAATTCTACGCTGTCTGTGCACCAACTAGTGGAGAACACCGACGAGACTTTTTGCATCGACAACGAGGCACTGTACGATATCTGCTTCCGGACACTGAAGCTCACTACGCCCACGTATGGCGATCTCAATCACCTGGTGTCAGCGGCTATGTGCGGCGTGACCACGTGCTTCCGGTTTCCCGGACAGCTCAACTCTGATCTCCGGAAGCTGGCCGTCAACATGGTGCCGTTCCCGCGGCTGCACTTCTTCATCACCGGCTTCGCACCGTTAACGTCCCGCGGCAGCCAACAATACCGCGCGCTCACCGTGCCCGAACTGGTCCAGCAGATGTTCGACGCTAAGAACATGATGGCCGCGTGTGACCCCCGACACGGCCGATACCTGACCGCCGCCAGCATATTCCGCGGCCGCATGTCTATGAAGGAGGTGGACGAGCAGATGCTCAACGTGCAGACGAAGAACTCCAGCTACTTTGTCGAGTGGATACCAAACAACACTAAGACGGCCGTTTGTGACATACCACCCAGGGGCCTTAAGATGTCGGCCACGTTCATCGGCAACACTACCGCTATCCAGGAGATGTTCAAGCGGGTGTCTGAACAGTTCACGTCCATGTTCCGGCGAAAGGCGTTCTTGCATTGGTACACCGGCGAGGGCATGGACGAGATGGAGTTCACCGAGGCTGAGTCCAACATGAATGACCTGGTGTCCGAGTACCAACAGTACCAGGAGGCGACCGTCGACGAAAACGGCGAAGAGGACGAAGACGAAGATGCCGACGCGTAGTCTGGCCCCTTTACATGAGACACATCAAACACAATAATTCTCACAGGTCTGATGTATTTTTTTTATTACCAAATACAAATTATAACCGATTTAATAAAATAAAAAATTGTTCTATTACGATGGATATATATATTATTTTAATAGTAATAGGTACAAAATATACCTTATTAATATACAACTATACAAGTACATTTACCATTCAGTAAAATCCGTTAGAACGTGGAGTTCAAATGGGTGACCATACAATTCACAATATGTTGAGTGATATTATAAATTATAATAATATATTATCAGATAATTATGTTATAGTTTTTAGATCTTATAGACATAATGAGATCAGAATTATGAATTAAAACTTTGGGATTATCAATCATTCAATCCCAAATAAATTTTAAAACTTTTCACGTTTCTTATCGTATAATACCTACGATTCTTATCTTACAATGATGTTTTTGAGATTATGAGTGGAACGATGAATGTATTGACTTCACAATGATGTGCGATTTTTTAATTTTTAATTTTGTTATTTGTGTCTATGTACACTGTACACGATAAATAGTCGAAGTAATGCTTGGATTTTCAACGTCAGTATATTTTCCGATGGGAAAGTGATTCTAGTTGATAAATTGGGAAGTTAAAAATGTAAAATTCACTCAATCTACTAACCTACAGCAGAGCGACACCCAACTTACCCGCTTTTTTTCTATTGAAGTCACCAAAAATACTTTGTTTTTTACATTTGAGAGTGGTTTCTTATATAAAATTGGTTCTAGTCGGTACTTTGGGTGTAAAAAAAAAATCTTAGTACTTTGTAATTAAAAAATGAATACCCGTGGAGATTTAAAAAATTTACCAACTCATTTTATCAGAATTTTCTATTTATAATAAATTTTAAAAATATTTTGACATTTTTTAAGATATTTATATACATTTGAAATTTTAGACTTTTATTATTTTTTATTTCATTTATGCATAATTTTTTTATTTTTGAGTAAAAATTAGTTCGAAAAAAAAATACTGAAGACGTTTGAAGAAATCACGATTTTTTTCATTGAAATTAAAAATATCGAAAATACTTAATGGTTACAATTTTATTTATTAGTTTAATTTAAAATTTTTTATAAGGGTTTGAAAAATGTAAACACAGTCTCTCATAACTTCCATCAGACTCATATCAGCTTGCTTCATGAATTTTTTTTTACTATTGTTGGGTGTTTAATGTTTATTCGATTAACAATCGACTGTACAAGTAGGTAATGATAGAATGATATGAGGTTTAATTACCAGTGAATAATAATATATTTTATTACAGAGTAAAATATGTATAAATAAGCAAGTTTAAAAATCTATATCTAATATCTAATCTATATTAGGTACTTATAACGCGTTATACATCAACAACAAACCGTGATACTATCATAGATAAATAATAGTATTCTTAAGAACTAAGAACTTTTAAGTACCCTCGAACAATATTATATATACAATCATAACAAAATAACTAAAATAGTTTTTCTATGTTTTTAATTTCGTCCAAATTTGAACTTAAAATGACTATAAAAATAAACTGTGTTTATGTATTTTTTAGATTTTTTGGTAACAGAATTAACTACTTACGTGGAACCTTGTTTTAAATGTTCAATCCTTAAATATAAAAGTTACATTTTTAACTACAAAATAATTATTCAAATTTAAATTTTATAAATTTTGTCAAAATTCGATTTTTAAGTGTTTATAAAAAAAAATTTTCCCTATGTATTTTTAATATTTTTCAACTGCTATTGTAACAATATAATATCATTAGCCTTGTATTAAATTTTTACACTTTTTGGCCCAATAGATAAAACTTTATTAATATTCATAAAAAAAAAATTAATAAAATTGAAATATGAAATTGTCTGTAAACAGCTCAAAACAAGTCAAAATATTTTGAAAATTTTACCAAGTATCTATAAGAACTGATAATATAAACATTCAGTGAAATTTTCATGTATCTTACAGTTATTCGTTTTTGAATTACAACAAAATAAGAAATCGCTACATGTCGTAAAAATTTGAATTTCAAACGCTTATAAAAACTTAATTTGACTTTCTTATAGACATTTTTTTTTAGATAAAGGTAGACAAACTTATAAGGAATCTTTGTGTTACATTTTAAAATCTTATAGATTTAAAAAAAAAATATTTATGAATTCTTAACTCAAAATAATTTACTAATTTTCGTGATTTTTCCATATTTTTTGAATTTTTGAACTTTAAATGCTTATAAAAAAAAAACTACGGGTAAGGATTTTAAACAATTTTTTTAAACCCCCATATCACCCCGTATATCCGCCACTACTGCAACCACAAGCTAGGATAAAATGTTCGTGAACCTCGGTCATCTAAAATTATTAAGTAGCTACCTACATGGTTTTCATACTTAAAAAAAAGATATTTTACAACAGGAAAAAATAAATTTAATGCTCTACCTCTATTATACATACGCAGAATTAAATAACATAAATAAATTTAAAAAATCATAAAAAGAAAAAAAGCTGGTAAGTGGATGTCGCTCTGTTGTACTGTAGGTTACAAGTATAATGGAACAATGTATAATGGATTGTACTAAACTTGAATTCAATGATATAATATCATTGTGTAAAAAAAACGGTTCTGAGTAGACAGTTTGTCAGTCTGTTTTTTTTATATTGTTAAATGTTTATATTTATTATAATTTATAGCCTGTAAGTTGAATTAAAAATTTTAATATTATTATTTTTTATTCGTTGCTATGGTGATAAACATTATAGAAATTAAAATCCCATTCTTAGCGATTTTTCGTAATTTGTCGGTAGTTTTTCCCTTGGCATTAAATAACTCGGGAGAAAATTGAAAAATCACCTTTTTAACTACCATATTGATCCAATTTGTTAAAAGATAAGGTAGGTACCTTGTGTTGAAATTGAAGCACTCCTTCTGGTAGAAATTTTGTATACAGGATAAAAAAAAAAATAATAAACACCATTGTAAAACCACTAGATCCCTTGCTCCGCTCAGAATCTAAAAGAAATGTGTTTATATTCTGGATTTTAATCTTATAATTAAACAGGGAAATTATATAGAAATAGGTAGGTAATAGTAATTTGGGCCGGAGGAGAAGTAATGGCCCCATAGTTCCTCCTCCGGTTCTCGATACCATGAAAAAAAAAAAAAAAAAAAAAAAAGAGGTAATAGTAATTTAGATTATAAACAAAATATTAAACGCGATTATGATTTATGGTACAATAGCTGAAATATTATTTATTTATTTTAAAGTAAACATCCAAAGGGCTCAAGTACAATATAATATGTATTAATAATACAATTTTACAATAATATATAAACATGATACAAAAAAAAATAGCTCAGTGAATACTAGTAATAGATACTACTATTATATTATAATATAATATATTGCTTAGCTATACAAAATTACAAATTAAAGTAAAATATAATCAGTTCATAACATTAGCTGAGATGAGTGTTCTGAGGTAGAGAACAACCAATGGAGGGATACAAAAATCTTATATCAAACAAATCAAAATTACTTAACGTAGGTATTACATTCTTCATTCACAAGAGGTTCGATAAATTTGATTATTGTAGCCATAAAAAGTAGATACGATTGATTGTAATTGTGAATGTAGGATTATAACGCGATTGGTGTAGATGGACTGTCCTTAAAGGGTCCAGTGGGGGGCTTTGAGATTCAACCCCCCACAGCCAGAAAATAAAAGTAGGTATATGTACGTAGAGTTATTATTATTAATTATACTGTCGGGAATTTAGACTCGAGATAAACATTTATGTGAGTGACCTACATGCAACCTTGTTTTATGTGTAGTAGTGTGTAAAATAGCTCGACCAAAAGACGTGGCTGGAACGCCGCTTAAAACCGGTGAGCTATGTGATGAAGAAACGTGTTAAGTGTGTATATAGGTACGTGTAATTATGTAAATGTTTGTATTAATGTATTATGACTATGAAAATATAGGTACAATGGGTAATATGGTAATAATTCAATAAATAAATAAATAACTATGAACAGATAATTCGTAATAACCGTATTAAGGTAGGTATTTACAATAGCTCTCCTGTCTCAACAATGTATAAATATATATTAATTACGAAATAAAGCCTTTATGGCTCAAGTTGAGGCTCAACAGAAATGATAGTAGGTATTGCCATTATGATCAAACTTATGAAATATCGAAAATAATATTATTTAGCTATACCTAAGTGAAACAACTGAATCATAACAACCCAAATACTAATGTTTCAAGTAGGTACCTAGTTGGAATAAACTACTATTTAACTACTATTTTAAAGAAGGTATCTAATGCTGGATCAGAGTTTTTCAAACTTTTTACGGTACCTACGGGCTACGACTCATTTTGAAAAATGTTGGTGACCCACCACTATTGATGGTCGCTTTTTATTGTTGTTTCATTGATGATCGCTAACTTTGGGATGTAAATATATATTTTAAAACTTTCCACGACCCTCTAAACATACTATTTCGACCAGTGGCGTACATAGAAATAATTTTAGGGGTGGGCTATAGTAGACAGAAACTAGAAAGTGATCTATTACTTAGAGGCTATTGTCTACTATATTATATTTAACAGTTTCTATAAATATATTCGTATTTGTTATTTTTCAACAGGCTATGAAATATTATAATTTATAATAGTACCTAATAAAATACATAATTGTTATATTTAAAAAGACTGTAATTTAGGGGGGGGCTACAGCCCACTGTGCCCACCCACTATTTATGCCACTGATCTCGACCCATGTTTTGGAAATCTCTGCTTGTATAAGCTTGTATATAATCATAAATATAAATTCGTAATAAGTAATAACACAAAACTATTATTAACTACTAACAAATAATATAGTAGGTAACAATAAATATTACGAAGACTATTAAAGCCAACTAAAAATGCACAACACAACTTATAACACAGCTTATATAGTGATTAGAACTGGTAACAAATATAATCAATCAACATTATCAGCTGACCTATAGAATAATCTGGCTATAATAAAATAATAATAATAACGAAAAATTGAGGCATAACTATTTAATAAAAAAAAAGATATCGATATAAATTATTGGTTTAACCATACAACGGTGGTCGTTACTAGAGTTACCTTATACAGGGTGATCCATTTAAGTGGGTACACTAATTATCTCGAAAAGTATTAACTTTTTTTGAATTTTTTTTTTTTAAACTTCTAGGTTTATGTTTTTCTAAAACCGTATAATATTTTAATTTTTTTCACCCTTATATTTATTAGTGAAACCACTAACAACTTTTGATTTTCAAATGGTAACATATAATAAAAATATCATGAATTAATAATACCATTTTTATTGTGAATTTACGCGTTAACATTTTTATTTTTCGATGATTCGTTTGCGAGATACAGCTCCTCAAAATATTGGTGGTTTTCAAAATATTTTCAATAGGTAATTGTAAAGACCAGGAGCTAATCATAAATTTGATATCGTTGAACACAAGGTGACAAAATAAATAACAATTAATTATAGATTACCATTGTACTTTGAACCCTAATCATTTCTTAACTTATCGACTAATTGGACATACCGAATTACCAAAGAATGATAAATAAAAACTGGAAATATATTATGACAAATTTATTTTAATCACAATTTCACAGATAATTATTTAAAAATTAAAATGGTATCACCACTGAATTATATCTTATTACCACTAATGACTAAGGTATACCTTGATAAGTCCGTGACTGGTAATATAATTATAATATTATGCAGAAAGTAAATAATAAATACCCATATTTAGGTGATAGTGCACAATTTTAATGTCACGATTTAAGATAGTCCTATCAATTATCTTAAATAATATTGTTCTGTGATATTGTGAATGATATGAATGTTGTATAATAATAGTAGAAAATGAAATAGAATAATACTATAATAGGTATTATAATTTTACAGCACTATTTAAGAATTTAATTAATTAACTACCTACCTATCTAAAATCGTGTTTTACAGTTACACTATTTGAAAATCTTATAACTTTTTTTTTTATTGTACAAAAACTAATATTAAATTAATGTAGTGATATTATTTGATTAACAATCAAATCGGAATCCCAAGAGTCCAAGACCATTAATTAATAAGGATTTGAAAGAAAAAATATATGAAAATCCAACTATCTTCACACAATTTTCTGGACTCCGGGTACCCATCCAGTTATCTTAAAAATACAATTTAAATTAAATGTAATACTTATTTGTATAAATTGTATCCATAACATATTGGGTTAATGTAAATAAATACCTATATGAATATAAATGAGAAGAAAATTGTGTAACTTTAAAATATATTATATGTATAATATTAAAATTTTTATAAGTAGCAATCAAACAAAATATGATGATAATGATAATTACCACCCTAAATGTTGTTTAAATAGTCCTGAACCTGCCGGCAGTTATGGGCCGGAGCACCATCTTGTAAGCTTATGTAAGAATAGGATCTCTAGGTGGGGCTATTCGTTTGGAAACCGAAATTTTTTTTTTCTAACTGAAGGTATACCTTGATCCTTAATTAACTTACTGTTACCTATTTTTTCAGTTAAATTGGTTATAATAACCAAAATATTGGTTGTATTTGAAAATGTATACCTATTTTTTAAATTGTCAAATAAAAATCAATTACAAAAAAATATGGTATAATAAAAATCAATAGGTATGGTACAGTTTTAAAGTTTATACACACATATAAATACTAAACAAATAAACACCAATATCTTATAAAAATAAATTATTGAGTTTGATGTCTTATAATACTGTCCACTGTCCAGTACAAAATTTGAAGACAATAATTTTTAAATTGATTTTGTGGTTTAAACGATATTTCAATATGTACAAATATACTTAATAGCTTTAAAACATAGTAAGCGACTAATAAAAAATTACATAGTAAATGATACAATTTTTTTTAATCACACAATATAATACAGGTGTATGCTGACATTAATTTCAGATGGTTTATGATAAATTGACTAGGCTCATTACCCATTTGTAAAATCTCTTCAGAGGCGCATACAATTAGCTACCTAAGAAATTGTGTTAAATACCTTATTATTTATTTAAATTAAAGCATATTCAGCACACCCCTATGATACAACTGACAAAAGTTTAAAAATGTAACTAATTCTATATAAAATGGGGTGATTAGAGCCATATTTAAAATGTTATTTTCACAATTTAACAATGTTTTATTGACTATATTTTTTCAATACAATATTAATTTAAAATTTTACTATAACTTGTAGGTCTTGTTTTTATGATTTACCTTCTAATAGGTGATTATTTTTTTTTTCAATTACCATTCAAAACTATTTCACATTAGTTTTGAATTAATTGTAGCAAGTTAATAATCATAATTTTAAATATACATATATAATATATGGTGCCTAACCTATAAGTACACATCTAGCATATTGTAATTTTAAATGCATACTAATTGTACAACTTTTTTTCAATTACCTATATTCTTTAATTAAAAACAACTTAATTCAAAATTGGAAATTCCACATATTACCCTATTTTATATTTATAATATTGTGAACCACTCAAATTATTTAATAGTGAAAGACTATGAATAGTTAAATATTTCAAATTTAAATTTATATAATATTATGTTTTTTTAACAATACAGTAATTATGAATATTGTTACAAACAATAAGGTAATATGTAAAAAACAACTTAGCTATTTCAATATGTTGTGACTGAAATCACCCCATTTTATATTTCTATTATTATGAACCACTATAAAAGGCATTTGTATAGTAGGTGATCTACCAATTTACTAGAAGTGATCTACTAGAAGATTTAGGTACCTATAATAATATGTACATTGTACATACCTATTAGGTTTAAAATATATTTCACCATTAATTATTAAGATATTTTTTTATTTAGGATTATCAAATCAAATAAGAATTCATTCAAAAATACACAGTTTACCGCCATTGATTAGTGCTACTATATGAAAATTATATTTCTATTATTATCAAAATCAGGCGTACCTACATTATCATAATAGTAATACATTAAAGTTTTTGGCTTAAAATTTGAATATATGCAACTTATAAGTACTTCTGAACAGAGAACATTATATTTTTAAGTATGTATATGATGTAGATAGGCAACCATCTTGTTGTGTCCAAGTAGATGGTAATAAGTAAATGAATAATATATGAAGTTGTATTAGGTTTGTGCTATGGTGTATTGGTGTCAGCCAATAATTTTAAGAGTATAACAAATGTTGTGTTATCAAACTTTGAATAACATTTATTGGTGGTGTAACTGAATGAACAAAACTGATTTAACTGAAAATAAAATTTAAATAAAAACTGTTAAGACAATTAATGACTATTGTCATAATAATGTATAATAATGAATGTACAAATTAATGTAGGTATTAATCATAACAATTTTTCTACGTAAACATTTTAAGAAAACTTACCAATAAACTTAATGTAGGTACAAATGTTGTGCTTTCCAAGTGGTTGGTTTTCATGTATTAGGTATCAAGTTTACATCACACTTCATAATATAAACTTAAATACATATATTTTTGATTGAAATATCAAATAAAATACATAAATATATCCCAAATTACGACTTACGTATAATGTAATTTTAAGTTCAATGGAATATTTTTGACAAACTTAATGATTCAACATTTCAACAACTACCTATTTTGTTAGGTATATTATGCTATTAAAGAAATGTAAACTGTCTGTCTACTTATAACGGTTTACAACATAAACTAACTATACATATGTATAGTTCAATTATTAATTACATTATACATTTAATATTTAACTATTTAAGTAATAGTGCTATGCTGCATGGCCACATGGTTTAGTATTTTACTTTACAAGTTTTAAAGTTCATTATCAGTATTCAGTTTATTACAACCGATTGATTTTTCTGTACCATTATCATTAATTAATTAATATGATATAATATTTTAATCAATTCTATTATCTTATAAGACCGTGGTCATAGATAATGATAAAGGTATCGCCAAATATCGGTAATAGTAATAAGATTATTATTGTTCTATGGTAATATGGAGGGGATCTTGTGCGACAGCCAATGTCAACAAAACGTAGCATTGGTCAAATTAGCAAATTATAGGTGTAATGTACATTCAATTAATCAGGTTCAAAGTACAACAATTATCAATATGTTTAATGTTAGGTACCGTAGGTAGTTAGGTCGAACGGTATCGAATTTATCAGTTATAGCTTCTGGGCTTTACAAATGAAAATTTTCCAGCGGTACCGACTTTCAACCACCAATACTTTAAGGAGCTGTATCTCGCAAACGAATCATCGAAAAATAAAAATGTTAACGCGTAAATTCATAAAAAAAATGGTTTTATTAATTCATGATCTTTTTATTATATGTTACCATTTGAAAATCAAAAGTTGATAGTGGTTTCACCAATAAATATAATTGTGAAAAAAATTAAAATAGTATAGAGTTTTAGAAAAGCATAAATCTAACAGTTTAAAAAAATAAAAAATAAAAAAAGTTAATACTTTTTGAGATAATTAGTGTACCCACTTAAATGGATCACCCTGTATAGTGTAGGTATACATACAAAATAATAATATAATGCAGCTATCCGAGGTGTCTCAGCACATGAAAGAATACTTCATCAGAATTAAAGGCCTTTTGGCCATCAATACAATATAATGCAACAGTTATTGAGCTGTTATAAATAAAAAATTAAAATGGGTGTTCGACCTATTCTCGAAAATAATATAAAATATGATCGTTCAAGCTTTGCCTATTATACCTTACCGATTTAGATGTGAATCAGAAGGGCGTTAACCAGTGTCGATCTGACTCAACCAACTACCCGTCAATCGCCGGGGGCTCTTGGATATTTTTCAATATTGGGGACCCATTTAGCTAAACGGGAAAATGTATATTGAAGTCACTTATAAATCGTGACTAGGGTTCCAATCTAATCAATTCGTACTTCGTAGACATTGGACATTGTAATAAATAAAAACTGAAGTCTTGTGTACCTACTAAACAGATTTTACATAGGATTCAAATATAGGCATGTTCTTATACTTCCATATATATGGGCACAATTAGTTGAGTGCAAACGAGCATTTTCAAAACTTATAATTTAAAAAACCCAACTAAAAGATTAGATCTTTAAAAATCTAACGATACCCGGATCCTTTAAAATTTAAATTGTCTATTTATTGAAGAAAATATAATTTAATTTATAAACAAAGATAAAATTATTGATATGATCTTCTAGCAATTAACTAAAAAAAAACTTACTATTTTAAAAATAATTTATAATCTATCAATAATATTTTTTTTTTAAATACGAAATTTTCCATATTGTGTGCAATTGTAAAAAAGTATTTTTTTTTAAAAATTATTATAATAACAAATAACTTTAAAGTAATAAATTATTTTTTAATTAAAATTGTTTTATTGTTCTTAATGTTATAAATTTTAAAAGGCAGTTATTCCTAAGAAATGTACTCGGCAAACGTTTTTATGGTGTGCTGAGGCGTATTGAAAATTAATAGGTCACCAATCATGAGCCAGACCGACACTGCCGTAACTCAATATAATATATTATATCTATAATAATTAATTTAAGTACCTAGCTCTTAGCGCATACTCAAAAAAATATAACGACAAATTAGAGTGGTTATAGAGTAGAATAGAATAGTTTTTAGAGTAGTATAGAATATTGTGAACACTACGCACGTTTTTCTTACTAACGTATGTAAGGTATTAACAACATACAAACGAAGAACAACAACAATAATCGGTTATCTCAATAACCTTACAATTATTCATGAATTTATCATATTGTTATAATTCACAATGATAATTTAAATAATAATAATAATAATAATTCATTGTGCACCTAAGTGTGTGTGTGAGTGTGTGTTGGCCGGTCGGTGACAAATATAATATATAGGCTATTGACCCATATCTGCTCCGCTTCGGTTACGGTGTGGTACGGCGGAAATACATCGACATAGTACCTATCTATGTGTGGAGTTTGTAAAAGTAGGTGAAGGCATCTATACATATTTTGTAATATATTTGCAACAGGCACTCATCATAGTATTATTATTAATACCATCTGATTGTAGTTGTTCGGACCATTGGTTTTCATTGGTTTTAAGAAATGTATAAGTAATATACTAGTATGAGAATAACGATATTTACCTACCAGTAAGTCAATTAATATTTATAAATGTATAACTAACAAGTGTCAAGTAATGACTTATGAAATATATTATGTAGATGTGCATGGTGTATATATATGTATATATATTATAATACAATAAGAAAATCCATTTTTGTTCTAATGTTTAGTACAAAAGGTGTGAACAAAAGCGCAATCCAAACAAAGTACCTTAATACTACGATAAATATATTTTATATTAAGTACTTGCTTGCAATTTATGAGGTATAATATTTTTTTAAATCATTTTCTTGTGATTATCATCTCGGGTCAACAAAATAATATGATTATCAATAAAACAATATTACTCGAATGGGCTTCGAGATTTCGAAAGTCACTCAACCGTTGGATTGCCACCTTATTATTCTGCTTGATGCTTGTTGTTATGAGAATAAAATTATAATATAAAATATAATCTCTCCGTGTTTTGAAAATCAAATAATAGGTATTTATACATTTATATATAATGATGTTATTGACCGGATGTAATATTATTAATTAATTATTAATATTACAGTATTGCAGATAAGCTGGTACGAAGCTGTACCGTCAATAACAGTAGGTAAACGCAAACGTTTTTTTTTTATTGATAAAATGCAAAAACAACTGGCAATCCCGTGCTGGCACACGAAATTTTGTTTTCGTCTGTATAAATGCAACGGACACCATTCTCTTCTAACATCTAAGTGACCTTAGAAAATGTTTGATAATTATAATTTTAACTTTTAACCGCGGTCGGTCATTGTAACTAAGTATAGGTATACACCTACCTATTTTATTATAATAATCGTTATATTTGTAACTTCTTATTTGAATACGATTGAGTAAAATAAATTAAAATGTTTGTCTTAATGTTTTCAATAAAATAGTAATTAAGTTATACACTATACTGTGAATGTTGAATTCAATGTAAATACTAAATAGGTAAAAAATAATATTGCCAGCGAGAACCTTTATAATATTTATCAGTACACATATTATTTATAATAAACAAATAATTATTGTTTGTACTTTGTTGGGTAAACATTCCCATGCTTTGCAGTTACTAAAAAAAAAAAAATGTTTAATTCGGTAATGAGTCGACATCACAAACATATTAATATGTATTATATTATGATACCTAATGTATTATGTCGATATATTAAAAAAAATATAGGTAATATAATTGATTTTAAATACTAGTACCTACTGATGTATAGGTACAAGCTCCAAGTACAATAAACATAAAGCTATTACCATTGATTATAAGTAGGGAGGTACACTGCAGATTTATGTCTATAGCATTTTTGTTAAATCCTATTTTATTCAGTTTTTTTGTCAGTACTTGTATAAATTACAATAATACTATACTCCCACTAAAATAGTAATTAATATAGTAGGTAAGTTATTAATACATATTTTCAGTATTAGTAGAGTATTTTCCGTGTAGTGTATAGTTCGTATATAAATATATGATACTAGCTGATCCCGTATGGCGTTGAACGTGAACAATTAAATTCCCGTGGATTTACCCCATCTTAAACTCTGTTAAATGTATTTAAACTACACACATTTTTAACACGGCAATTTGGATGGTTTTGTTCAAACATAATAATATATACAGGTCTAAAATGATACCCAATGTTGAGAACTATTTTATTTTCTGTAACAAGTAGCAACACTATAATATAAACAAATAAATATAAGTTTTTCGTGAGCTAACAAATCTCTGTGTGAACTCTTATTTTTTAAATGCCAATTTTCGAAATTCCTTTCTCGGTGCAGCACATCCACGAAGGTACCATGAAAATTCCATATCTCTATATAGCTGTCATAGTACTATTATAGAAGTTTTGGCTGTTCGTTGATTATGAATCTGTCAGTTACTAGTAAGTAGTAGTACTTCTTTTACACATACCGATTTATACTGAATACAATTTGTAGGTATAATTTATTACATCTTAAATATAAATTAAATATATTTATATTAACATTTTCTGAGTTTTTGATCGTCATTACAAGACGTTCACTGTGGTATATTTTTAAATTAAATTAAATTTTATATTTTATATTTCAACAATGCAGTCGTATACTATACACGCTTATTAATATTTTACGAAGCAGCACATCGTGATTTATTTGTTGTGAGCGGCCGAGCAGTAATGTCGTATTATGGTACCCTATCATGGACATGTCCACACAAGAGAGTCCTACACGCAGGGATATAAATTTATAATACTTTTAATACCTTTATTCGGATTAATTTGTGCTTAATTAATTTAATAACATTTACCAATTGTAATTTATTAAACACATTTATAGTAGTTTTTGTATATCAGTTTAATGTTATTTGCATACAAATATTTTTTGTGTGTAGTTAATTTAATTTGATTTTTTTTTTTTGAAAAGGATGTTATTTTCATTTAGGTTATTTTAGAATCGTCATCAGAGTTTAATGAACACGTTAATTATATTATTAAATGTTATGAACAATCGGGTTAAATATAGAATTAATAGGAATTCAATAAAGCTAGAATGTATTAGAATATAATTAGGAAAGTACAATTCATAAGCTAGGCACATAGCTAGAAATCTAGGTAAGATGTGACCGAAGACAATAAAAACCTATGTAAAATCGTATTAAATTATATTATTATTATATTATTGTGTAACAATACTTATTAAAATATTAATCCCTAAGGGGAAGTTACACCCGTATGTCTCGTCTTACAAATGTACAACATAGAAAAAACTGTTTTCCGGGGGATAGAAGTACCTATAGAACCACTCAAACTGTAGTCGGTGATATACGATTGCGTACGATTGTCCCTTTTAGTAAAACGATTGCGTACGTTTTTACGATTGCGTACGATTTCTCTACTTAGGCCTTAAAAACATTACGATTGCGTACGAAAATGAGTGCAACGTTGCCAACATGTGTGTTGCAAATATAGTTCTTTAATAAATTTCCACATTTCGATATATGTTTGCTTAAATTTATCTTTCAAAAAAATAAAAATAACTGGTAAATAAAAGCCATTTTTGAAACAATGGACAGTATACATTTGCATAAAAAAATTAGGTGCGAATTGAAATGTGCCATCTGAAAAATATTCTGTGCAAGAACTCATAAAATTCAAATTATCTTCAGTCGTGATACAAATAAACGATTTATTCATCGGAATGTGGATAAATTTTTTATTATTAAATTTAAAAATATCATCGTTTTGCATTTCCCAAATTTTATCTATGGCTTCATCAAAAGATTTTGGATATATAGGAACGTTTTTCCGTCTTGCCATATACATGGCTTTTCGGACAGAAGAAATATCCTTATGTACAATATCTGTACCTACATTTGTCAGTAATTTTTTTCGTATAATTTTACTTGGTCGAGTTGAAATTGAATCGCTGGCTTTTCGTTTGCAATTTTCTCTGAGAACTTGGCGGTCAATATTTTGAGATGTTATTGCTTCATGTTTGTGTTCACCGATTACCTTAATAACTTGAGTTTTTTTGACATCAGTTAAAATACTGGCATAACAACTTTTGTTATAACATATCCATTTTAATAATTCGTCTTTGCGTTTTCTTATAAAACGATATTTATGTGAAGAAACCACAACTAACTCTTTCCCACGTTCTGACATTATAATTTTTATAGAATTCTCCATAGTTACCGCACTATTACTTACTAATACTAAAACAAAAACCAGTGACTTATCGAATGACAAGTTGGTCGCATACTAATATAACGATGTTATAGTGAGACACGTGCCAGGAAATCCAATATAATAATCGGCATTTAATCTTATCTCATAGTATTTTATAGATTACCAAAAAGTACCTATTGGCCTGGAAATAATAGTCTCGGTAACGTTTATGAAATTGTATCAAATATAAGCAATCGTTTCCTAAAATAAGTTATATTATAAATGTTCACGATTTTGAACAACGGCAACGTTGCACTAATTATTGGTAGGTAGAATGTACGCAATCGTAATAATGAAAAAGGTCCATACGGAATCGTATCATACGCAATCGTAATGCACCCACTGTAGTGATAGTTAAGACTCCAAATTGGTATACAATATAGTCGACTGTCGAGAACATTATCTGTGAAAGTGAAATATCATTTAAATTTTTTGATATCACTTATACGAAAAAATGTCTAATTGTTTCAAAATCCAATATTCTTGTGTTTTTCAAACTTGAATAAATTTTTTTCTTGTTCCGATATCGAAAAAATAAAAATGATATTTCACAGCTAAGCTCTTTTTTTTATGCGGTGAAAAGATAGGTTCCTTGTATTTTAACTTCCCGTGTGGGTTTTTAGTTTTTGAAAAACATAACAATTTTCAACCTAATCTACCAATAATACAAATACAATTTTTGTTTGAAAATTAATATATATTTATATGATAATATTATGTACTACCTATATGGCTATATACTATATAGATTATATTACCTATATGTTAAAAAATATGAGTTTGTATATTTTCAATTTATTTTGACCATGATTCATAGACGATGTACGATAGGACAGTGTACAAATACCAGAAGATGTGAAAAAATAATATGCTTACTAAATAATGATTTGAAGGGCCATCCTGACGATTGAGGGGCCCAGGGGAGAGTAAAATTGTGGAGCCTAAAACTATATTATGATATACCTATACCTAGGTGGTTACTGGCTAGGTATAAATGCGCAAATAGCCTTAAAAATATTGTTCCTTGTACATACAGCAATGAACAATATGAATAAGTAAATTATTTAATAATACCACACGTTGTGAGACGTTGTGTCAGCTTAGCATACTTGTATAAATAATCAAATTTAATAGTTAAAAAAAGGTGGGTAAGTGGATGTCGCTCTGCTGTACGCCTGTACAGTAGGTTACAAGTGGGTCACTGTATAATGGATGGTATTAAATTTGAATTCAATGATAAAATATCATTGTATAAGAAAAACGATTCTGAGCGAAGAAGGTATGTCAGTCTAGGTTTAAGACATATTATATACATATCTATGGTATTAAAAAAAAATTGATCTATAATAAATTCCAAATTAATCATATCACAATATCCACTAGGTACTTATAACACGTTATACATCAATAACAAACCCTGATACTATCATTGATATATAATATAGTGTACTTTAGAAGTTTCAAGTAACCACGAATAGTATTATACACTCACAACAAAATAACTAAAATAGGTATGCTAGGTTTTTTAATATGTAATTTCGTCCCAAATTTGAACTTAAAATGTCTGTAAAAAATAACTGTGCTCATATAATTTTTAGATTTTTTGGCTACAGTATGAACTATTTATGAGAATCTTTTTTTTAAATTTTCAATCTTTAGCTATAAAAACTGAACATTTTATAATTTATTAATTACGATGGTTGATAATTTTCGAGATTTTGATAAATTTTGTCAAAATGCAATCTTTAAATGCTTATAAAAAAAAATTGTGCCTATGTATTTTTAATATTTTTCAATTGATATTGTAACAATATATCAGGAGCCTTGTATTAATTTTTCACACTTTTTGGCCCAACAGATAAAACTTTATTAATATTTATAGAAAAAAAAAACTAAAAAAATTGAAAACTGAAAATGTCCGTAAACGGCTCAAAAAGAGTCAAAATATTTTCAAAATTGTATGGTGTATAGAAAATGCTAATATAAACATTCAGTGAAGTTTTCATGTATCTACAGTAATTCGTTTTTGAATTACAACAAAATAAGGAAATCGCCACATGAGAAATCGAGTGAATATCCAACGTTGTAAAAATTTGAATTTCAAACGCTCATAAAAATTTAATTTGACTTTCTTATAGAATTTTTTTTTTTGATAAATGTAGGAAATCTTATAAGGAATCTTGTATTACATTTTCATATCTTAGATTTAAAAAGAAAAATTTTTATGAATTTCTAACTCGAAATAATTTGCAAATTTTGGTGATTTTTCCATATTTTGTCATTTTTTGAACTTTAAATGCTTAAAAAAAAAAAACTGTGACTAACGATTTTTAATATTTTTCATCTGTCTTTGAAACAATATAGTAGGAGCTTTGTATTAAATTTTCAAGTATTTTTACTCAATAAATAAATTTTTATTGATATTCATAAAAAAAAAAACTAATAAAATTGGAAACTGAAAATGTCCCTAAACAGTTCATAATAAATCAAAATATTTTGAAAATGTTATCGTGTATAGAAAATGCAAATATAAACAACCACTGAAAATTTCATGTATCTACGGTTATTTGTTTTAAAGTTACACCAAAAACCAAAATCGATTTTTTGGAAAACCGATTTTGCGTAAAAATTCCCGTTTTTCCTTAATTTTTATGTTGTTTTTTCCCGGCGCTCTTGAAAACTACTGAGAAATTTAAATTTTGACCTCCCCAATGCACCAACGATATTCACTTTCCAATCGAACAAGATACTGAAGTCGAAAATCGAAGCATTATTTCGACTACTTATCGTGTACACAGACACAAAAAAAATAAAAAAAATAAAATTAAAAAAAAAACACACATCATTGTAAAATCAATACATTCATCGTTTCACTCAGAATCTAAAATATCAAAAATATCTCTCGGTTAATAGCGCTACTTTCCGGTGAACCTTTTCTTTTTGACAGAGGCATAAAAGCTTGTTGGGAACCTTCTATTAAAATGTCTTATGTTAACTAAGAAAAAAAAAGTTTATGAATTTATAACTGAAAAATAATTTACAAAATTTAAAAATAATATCATGGCCATAAATAGCTCTAAAATAGTCAAAACTGTTTGACATTTTTACCATGTATGTCGTATGAAAAACGCTAATATAAATATTTGGTCAACATTTCAAGAGTCTACGACCATTCATTTTGAAAATACAACAAAATATCAAAAATCGATTAATGGGAATTCGATAATTTACCGCTGAATATCAAGTATCATAAAAAATGATAAAAGTTCACACTCATAAAAAACAATGCTTCGTTTGAGTCAACTTTTTTTTTTTATAGATAGAAAAACTTATGAGAAATTTCTATTAAAATACTAAAATCTTACCTATGAAAAAAACTTTTCTAACTTAAAAAAAATTTCTTATGTCTATAAATAGCTCAAAAAGAGTCAACATCATTTGAAAATATAAGAACATATGGAAATTTTTACAATTGTTGAATATTTCAAGGGTCTACCGTTATTAGTTTTTGAATTACAACAAAAGTTCAAAAATTGATAGATAAAAATTCGTTAATTTACCAATGAAAATACAATATTGTAAAATTGTTAAATTCAATCACTCATAAAAATTAATGTTACTTTCCTGTAAACGTTTTTTTTTCATTTAAGGTAGGAACATTTGTGGGAAACCTTCTATCAAAGTTTCTAATGTTAGCTATGAAAGAAAAAAACTTTTATGAATTTCGAACTAAATAATATTTTGAAAATTTTTATGAATTTTGTGAACATTTAACTTTAAATGCATATAAAAAAAAAAATTGAGCATATGTATTTTTAATATTTTTGATCTTCCATTAATTAAATTTATAAAAAACTTAGCATTATATTTTCAAGCGTTTTTACTTAGTGAAAAAGTTTCCATTAAGAATAATTTAGAAAAATTTGAAAAATTTCTCATAGCTATACCTAGATCAGAGTCAAAACATTTCGAAAATGTGACCACTTATGAAAAATGCTAATATAAATATTTGGTGAAAATTTCAATTTTTTACGGTTATTAGTTTTTAAGTTAAACAAAAAAATCACGGGACGCCTGGCAGATGTGAAACATCGACATTATTTTGTAAAAGTAATATGCAGAAAAGAACAGATTGCGATAGGAACTAAATATGTCATAATGATAAAATAAAATATTACGATTTTTTTTCAGTTAATGATGACTGTTTATTTAATAAACATTTATTTTCATTAAATACAAAAATGTATGAATTTATTTCAAATCGTGACTACTTAATTCGTTTAATCAGGGACTTCGGTAATACTGGTAATAGTGACATTCGATGTTGCCTCTGACGACGGTATTACTGTGACAATTGCTGCAGGGACTAAAATTATGTGTAGTACAAAATATTGAGTGTGGAATACGAAATTAAAAAGCGTGTAATGGCCTGTAATAACTATGGTAGCTCTTTTTTACAATTTTTTTTTCATTAATTGAAAATTATTTCATTTTTCATTGGGAAATAGACATTTAAATATTAATAATTATTATTACGTATTATTAGTAGTCGGTTTTACAAGTTTTATTTATAGATACAATATTTAAAATATTATAAAACAAAAATATTTCGAATAATCGATACAAATAATTATTATCAAACAATAGTTACTGAACGTATTTAGGTACCTATATTTTTTTTAAAGAACCATTAACATAGGTATGTTGTTTCAAATCAAAACAAAATGATATTATTGTTAATGTTTGAAAACCATTTATGATACAATCATTTTTTTAATTATAAGTATTTTTAAGCCTTGTATTTATTTATAATTAAATATTAACAAAATGGTAATTATATTAATTAGCTTTTAAAAAACATTTAATCATTCAATTACATGTGATTGAGAGTATCTAATATTGTAGTCTGGAAAGCAACGGAGATTCTTATTTCAAAATTCACTGTCTATAAATGACTATATAATATAGTATAATATTATTATAGTTCTGTGCATTTATTGTAATATTATGTATAATACGCGTAATTAATAATCGTACCAGTATACGGACATAAATCGTTTTATTGCGATATAGTCTATACTCTGTAGATAAAGAAAAATATAAATTTATTACTCTATGTTTATGTGTATAGATTTAATACACTTTTTTTGGTGGGGGGAGGTGAGGCAAAGCCCCTCAAGGTAACTCCAAGTTTAAAATAAAATGTGTAGTACGAAAAAAATTATATTTTAGCCTCTGAGTAGCTGAAGTATGTTACAAAAGTATTGGACATAACATTATCAAGATATCTAATTGTTGTTCCGTATCTGGTGGTAGGTTCTCTTGGATTGTTATTAATTTTTAATTGAAATTCTTCTTGGAGAAACGTAATTAACGGCGTTGATTTATCTTTTGCAAAATTTACATTGAAATCCCCAGCTAAAATCAATGGTAGTTTGTCTTTGTTGGTTTTGAAAATTATTGAACGTCTGTGACTGAACGGAAATAATCTCTAGTGTAAAAATGAAATTATGTCATTTATTTTTTTATTTGGTGAAATGTACACAACAATCATCATCATTTCATTTCCATCTTCTAGTTTAACGTGTGAAGCACATATATCGCCAATAGATTTTTGAACATTTTGAACTACTAAATCCATGTTGAACATTTAACATATTAAAGGCTGGAAATACCGACGACAGACAACAGGCGACCTTTATCGGCAAAACATTTCGTATAAAAAGCGAAATCTATCAGAAATTATCATAAATTATATTGTACCTTGCCAAAAATAAGTAGAGTTTGGACTTTGTGCTGTCTTTTTAGATAATTTTAATGATTTTCTTACCTTCTTAACGAGAAGAGTGTTCCCGGTTATGACATTCTGACGACAGCAGTCGTAGCTATTTATAACGCATTTTCGAGAATAATGACTAATATGGTTATCGTTTGGCAATACCTATCGACAGTTGTCAAATCATTAATTTAAATACATATTATCACAATAGTTATGGCAGAAATGAATATAAACAAGAGGTTAAAAAATTAAAATTAAATAATAGCAAATCATAATTAATATCACGTTTTATCATTTTTATTGATCAAAAAAAAAAAAATTTTAAATTAATCAATAAACAATAATAAATTAACAAAACAAACACATCAACACATATCTGAAGTATAACACTACATTAGAAAATATTTCAACTATAATTTTAGTTTTGTTCATTATATTATATACACTAAAAGTTTAACAATACAATACACACTCAAATATTAAATAGAAAAGCTGAAATATAATATACAAATATATTTTGCACATGACATTTGTTAAAAATACGTATAGGTAGAATAGTATTATCATATAATATAATATGTATAAGGTATTTAACACACAAATAATGAAAATAAAAAAACAAATTATCGTTATTATAACTATTTATAAGTTACGTGTTCATAATATTAAGGAAATAGCCAATACAATATAGGTAGGTACTAGGTAGGTAGGTAGTAAAAGAAAAGCTAAGGTAACATATATTATTATAATCAAGACAAACAAATTGGTTATCCAATTTATTGGTTGGTTATTACCTATTGGTAATATTACGTCTATAAAAATTAAAATATGGGTTGGTAAGTAGTAGCTGTACCAAGGTAGGATACACTCAACTTAATTATTGATTTTTATAATAATACACATGAATAATAATATACAAAAAATAGCTATAGCATTATGATATGAATGCGAGTTACAGAGGAAAAAGACTGACAGAAGAATACCTTTTGGAATTTACACAAGACAAAAAAAAAAGGTATAATATTATTTATTTATGTCAAGGGTGTAGCCAAATAACATTTTCGAGGAGGTTTTACAATTTTTATCTGTTATAGATATTAGAGGTAATAGAATAGTAAAAAAAATTACATTTTTCGTTGTAATACTTACAAAAATTATCATACTTTTGTCTGTCTGTATAATATTGTAATTTTATTGAATTTTTTATTAATGAAGATATTAATATTTAAAAAGAAACACTCGAAGACTTCCAAATACACCCTTGACTTCCAAAATATACGTTTAAATTAAATTATATGTATACTATTATTATAAATATCGGGAATGGTTACAATTTTATTATTATAATCATACAGGTCTACAAAAATATATTATAATATGCGGGGGTAAATACATTTGGTCACATATACGGTTTTTTAATATATATAATTATTGTTTGCACTTTACACTAAGTGGTTATAATATTATTATGATTTATAATGTAAGCTGCCAGAATATACGAAGATAAGAGATAGATTATGTTGATTATACATTTACACATGAATAAAACGGTTTAATGCCGTATATTTTGGTCAGTTCAATTATCACAATTGTTTATAATAATGAGGTATATTATATTATATATTTTGCTAAGTAGGTAAGTAGGCATTATGTTGTTTGATTCTTATGAAATTATGAATCCACATTATTAAAGCTTTATAGCTTATAGTTTTATAAATATGATTAATAATGTTCGTTCTTTCTAGGTTTTGAATTTGTGATGAAAAAAAAATGATAATAATAAATAATGAATCCAAAAAACAATAATGTATTGCATATTCACATGATTCTATTGTTAAGTTTTTATTACAGTCACTACCTGCCAATACAAATATATTAATAACAATTTGATGTTATAAAGCGTTTATAGGTACTATTTTTTTTTTATTAAAATCATAAATCAAATTAAATAATTACCAATGCGATATAGTCAAAAATTATAAATTTGAATTATAAAAGGAACATAAAACAACACATTATAGCGAACAGGGAGAGTCAAAATGATAACGATAATCTTATATCTATCAATTTAAAATTTAGAATTTAACTCATTAAAACGTTGACATAATTTGCAATGATAATATTTTCTCTATCGATCTAAAATGAAAATTTTTTATTTTTCCATAAAAAAAATACATAATTGTAGGTACATAATTTCACAGTTGGTATTTTATAAATTGAGCCAAAGTTACATGGTAGGTATAATGAAACACTGTATTATCTATGATAAGTATATCTCACAAATTCTAAGAACCTATATACTACCTTCTTAGTTATTATAAACAGTATATTTGGTACAACCTGGTATTATAAATCTTGAATTGTATTTTTAAATTTCAAAAGTTAAAACTAATTTGAACTTATAAATTTGTAATTTTTTTTTTTTTAAATAAATAAGCATTAAGTATTATTAAATTAATTAAATTATCTTTATAAATTTCACAACCAAATAGTAAAAAATTGCAAATTGGACATATAGTGCTTCAAATATTTGAAGTTTTCTTTAATTTTATATTATGAATTCTCAAAGAATAATAAACTATCACATCAAAACATTTGGTGATTTTCACAATTTAATAAAATTAAGTTGAATAAAAGTTTTTAAGGAGTTATATATAGGCAATTTCCTAAGTCCATGTGTGTTGTGGAAACGTGTGTGTAGTTAGTAGGCACTGGATTTTTGTTAAGGGAGGGGGGCTTAAAAATGTTCTTACTTTCCATACACACAAGTAAACAATTTTTACACATATGTATACGTATTTCCTTATCACATACTAATTGAACTATTTATTTGTGGGTATCTAACGTTTACTATATTTGTGACAATATGCTATAATATATAATTTAATGTAAAAAATATTTTTTTTGGGGGGAGGCTTCAGCCCAAAAGCCCCCTTCCACCTGGGTGCACCATTAGTAGTAAGTGATCATTAGTATGTAAAGTGTGACTGTAGTATTACAAAAATAGTGGAGAGCTTCAATAAGTTGATAAGGTGATAGAAGAATATTAATATTAATATTTTTTTTCTAACAATATCAATATTTTGCAAATTGTAGACCAACCTATTTATCTGATAAAGTTTCAAGAATCATATTAGAATTCCTCATGAAATTTACTTGAAAACGACATTCTTGCATATTTATTAAAAATTAAGAATTTGAATTTGAAGTGTTCAGTTTCAAAAAGTGGGAAAGTTGTTTTCAATTAAACTTCATGACAAATATAAATATTATTTTCATAACTTGAGAAGTCTTAACTGACCACTAGGATTGTTGGTACAAGTAGGATAAAATATGGGTCTATTTTGGTAGAAAACACAGCCCGGATCGAATCCCTTTAAACGAAAAAATTTGTAAACTATGATGTGGAGAGTGGACCCTGTTAAATATTAACTAATTTTTAATTGATTTATTTAACTGAATTTTTCTTGAGATGTTGGAACATTGCAATTATAAAAAATGTATAAATGTAATAGTGATGTTTTTGAAGGTAAAAATGTTCGCAAGTAATTTCACACAAAATAGTGCATTATGGACAAAAAATGATTGCCTAAAATTGATTTGTCCAACATTTTATTGATTTTTTAAATTTGTATATTCTTTTAATTATACTGATTTATTTACAATAACATTATATAATTATAAGTGTATATGAATCATAATGAAGAGATCAACAAATATAGTGTAATATGATAACATAATAATCATAATACTAATAATATAAAAAGCAATCAGATATCATTCAGTTCATTTATCATGGAAATTGGAAAGACTTAGTTAATAAATGATATAATAACTAAACATTATACAAATAATAAATATAATAGGATAAAAATAAAATTAGAGAGTAAATGGAGGGTTGATAACAGCTACCAAAAAGTTCAAGTAAATTATTACTAAATATCAATTGACAAAATTATACTTATAAATAAATTAGTGGAATATTTAAATATTAGGTTTCATTACCCACGTATGTCTACTAAAATATGGTACGTTCTATTTATTGCATGTTTTGGCGAGTTATAATGCACTGGCACTAAAATTAAATGCGTTCGGTCTCGAGTGAATTTCCGATCGGTATGTCAACAAGGGCCGCGTACTCAATGTATCAGACTCGCCAGTGATTTGTGATTGTAGTCTCACCAATTATTGAGAGTCCGAAATACTGATTTAAACGCCATGTTAACGGATTATGTTACAACACATTACTATTATTATTTTTACTATTACAAACAATACAATGGATATTACGACCACAATATTTTATAAATACCTTAAAAACAATATTTATACGATTCACCCAGAGAACAGTTAACCACAATCACTGGGGAGCGTTCCTCCTTTGTCTAGGACCAGCAGTGTTGTTGTGATGGTGGTGGTGGTGATGGTGGTGGTGTCGGTGCGTGTTGGAAGAATAACCACCTCTCGGGTTAAGCATGTTTAACACCAACGTGGAGCCGAGCGCTAGCCTCGTGCCCGCCGACTGTTGGCCACGGTCTGGCAGCTTTATCAGCAGCGTAGTGACTGCCGCGTTTGCGTCGCTGGTTGGTTCTATCGCCAACGGCCTGATGTCACCAAACCTGGTCACCTGGCTGTTGTTAGTCTCCGGCTGCTGCTGGGGCGTGCTGCAGTTCAGAACGATGGCCACAAAAGCGAACGGTCTCTTGGCCATGTGCAACATCTCCACGACCTGCTGGCGACGAGCGCGTCGCATGTCAGCTGCCTGAATGTCGAAAAAAAAACTACATTTTAATAAAAATTCACATTAAATTATTACGCAATATATTATACATTCTAATCTAATCATATTATTTTACCGTAATCACAAAAATATATGGAAAATTCATAAAAATCAAGTTGATGCAGAAGGGTTGTATACTCATACTTATGAATAGTGCAAATTAAAGCTAATACGCTTATTATATGATTGAAAATGAATAACACTTTGGATTAAATTACATTATATCCGTTATGAATATATCAAGTGATTATTTTATAATTTAAGGTACCTAACTATACATGAAATAACCTAACTATATACATAAGTACCTAACTTATGGGTATATAACTTATAATATCATTATGGTAAAATTTACATATTATCAACAAGTAGGTAAGCTGGAATAGACATCTAAAACATTTGCCCCATTCAAAGGATAGATAGGTTTACCGAATCGAAAGAAATACCTATATGAATAGGTTCCCTATAATAGAATATGGGCTTCATGACTGAATGCCTGGATTACTAGCGGAAGAAGAAACATAGGTTGTCATATTAATTGTTCTCTTTCTCCTGTGAAATTTGCTATTTTACCCTTTACTATTTTACTTTTGTTGTACAGATTTATATTTAATTTATCTAATGACTTTAATAGCCACAATTATTAATAACAGTAATAATAATAAATTAATAAATTAGAAATAAATATTGTCAATGTAATTTGTATGAGTATTTTTAGGTAGGATTCCTGACAAAATACAACATAAATCCATTTCCAGTTCTCAAAACTAATGACACCTCTACGACCTATACATGTAGTTAAGATGTGGTATTATTTACTTGTTTTGCTTTCCATCCAACAACGCATACAGCAAGAAACAAAAAGAAACACGAGAAAAATACAGAGAAAAACACAAAGAGATCAATATGAAGTTGGTCTTGTCTAAAAAACACTGTTCCATAAGTTGGGACAGGTACTAAATGAGTGGCTTGAGCAGGTAACGATGAGATCGCTAACAACGCCATGTAATATCTTGTTGCTGATAGGTCATGTTTGTCATGTGGAAGTGTAATGATCAATCTGAAAAACAAATTACATAATAATAATATAATACATAGGTACTATATAGTATTTTGACCATTAACATACCTATTGTTGACATTTTTCACCATTAGCAGGGACATACTCTTTTTCAATGTTACGTATGTAGACAAACCTTTGGTTTTGTGCTCTTGATATGTAAATAAATGTCTACCTTTTGAAGAATTTGAGCTACTACTCACACGTTCAATCGTTTCCATTTCACTAAACCACTCAAACCTGAAAAAATGTGCCAAGTTTAAACTATTTAATTATGGGTCAAATTATCTACCATCCAACTTTATCAATGAATTATATTACCTTGGATCAAAATCAAAAACATTTCTATTAAGTGACTTATTTTTAGTAACTATGAAAATATCCTCATGTGATGTTAAGAAGAAATCGACAGCGCCTTGTGTTATGTCAACAGTGATTCTGATATCGACATTCATAAAACGTGGTTGAACAACGAAAAACGACTAAAACAAAAAAGAATACCATTAAAAAAGCATTACAATAAAACATAATACTTTACTTTCAAGATAATTTATATGGTGAACATTTAAAAAAAATTATATTTTAATATTGTTATTTTAAATAATAACATAATATATTAAGGATTAGTAGTTGTCACAAGTGTTATGTGTTAGATATTATAATATTGATCTATTATAGGTTTATCAATAACAAAAATGATCAAGTATACGAGATTTGAATTTGTTGCAACATTCAAAAAATATTAAGTCAGTACTAAAAATGTTTAGGAAAATAGAAATACCTTAGTAAATTATTGTAAAATGATTAACCACTGATGTCTATTTTTACATAAGGGCGTCAGAGCTGGTACATTATTAGTACAAAAATATGTCTTACAGGAAAAACGCTAGCTCTGTAGAAAAGTCAGTTTGTTAATTTTTTTTATTTAAAAGAAGAGAGCATTTTGCAGGTCAGATCAATGCCTGATTTTCAAAACTATAATTATAGATGCTAAAATATGCATTTGAATAATGAACAATGTTTGTTTTTTTTTTAAAAGTATTTTTCTAGCACTAATTAAAGTAAAATAAAAATATTTGACCCAATCTGAAAAAAAGTTCTCATCTTTCAGATAAAAAAAAATTATCAAAATTCAATTTCTCAATGGGGTGTGAGAGTTTTTCCTATGAAATCATTTTTGTTGATATAATACACCATGTATCAACCCACCCTAAGTAGGTATTGGGCAGTGAAAAAATATTATTATTAAGATAGCAACTAAAATTTAAACTTTAAAGTATATTTTCAATTCGCTTAGAATTGGGGAAAATTGGAAAAACTGGCGCCAAAAGCCTTAAGTATTTGATAATAATTGTAATTTTGATGGAAGCAAGGAATTTTATATAGAAACAATTATTGATAAAAAAAACTATGATACAAGTTGGTGATTTTAAAATTTAATTTTTGCTTGATGTAAAGAAAAAATATCAGAAAGTGAAGTTATAGTTGAGCACCACTAAGAATTATTTTTTGACTGATTTGATTTATCACTGTTAATAGGACTAATAGGTTAAATCTTAAAAGGTATACTACTAGTATATATTAATGTAATAAAAGTATGGAAAGTAAGGTCTGATTAATTTTTATTTATCTTATTTCTATGACAATAACTATTAAAGATTTCAAGTGAAATTTGCGATTTTACAAAAGTAACATAATGGATATTATAGTAAAATGTTTTACAAACATTGTAAATATGTTTCTTCTTATTATAAAGTACATATTTTGATGGAATATAATATTTATTATTTTTATTATTTTAGTGCATACCGTTTGTCCTGGGTAAAGCGGATTAGGTTTTGTTTTACACTCATCAAGCAGTTTGGCATCAAGGCAAAACCTTAAGTCTACACTCATTTGTTTGTAACACTGATGGCCATCAGTTGGTGTACCCATATATGATTCTCTGCACTTTGAACACTGTTGCATCCAACACAGCTGAACAGTATTTTTTAATGTTCGATGATGAGGTACGCCCCCTGACTGACAGTTTGTGTCACTTTCAGTATTGTTTTGACAATCACATTTTTCTCCAGTAATTGGATCACATGTACTCCCATGACCATGACATTCACATGGTCTACAAATAAAGATTAATAGTACATATTAAATTTAGTTGATGATATAATTTATTGAAGATAATATAAATCCATATTTAAAATATGACACTTGCCTACAAGGATCTCGATTATCACTAGAACCTCGAAAATGGCCAGATAAACAACCCGAACATGTAGGACCGGTTGTGTTGTCCATACAATTAATGCAATATGCATCAGAAAGAGGTCCATCATTTTGCATAAGATTAGTATTAGGATCATTTAAAATACTTAGAGCATCAAATGGTTCATTATCGTATTTTTCAACACATACTTGAGCATGTCCATTACAATAATCTGAGCATGGTATACATTGGCCATGATCCACTGGGTTACCAACATAAAATAGTTTACACCGTTGACATTGAGACCCTTGAGTGTTGTTTTTGCAACTCAAGCATTCTGTTAATCGATCAGGACCAGCACAATCAGAGTGTCCATTACATTCACATTGTATTGTACAATTGGAACCAACATAACCAAAACCACAGCGACAGACATCTGGTTTTATGCATTCACCTCTAACGCAGCCTGAAAACCAATACAATTCAAGGTTATTTTTACTATTTTCACTGAAATTTTGATTTGTAATATGGGTTATCTCCCAATAGTGGTCTAACAATGAACTGTGGTCTACTGTAATGATAATTTAATAATATTATGTGGTCTACAATACATAATATGTTATTATTATATTTAGTGATTTTACATGAAATAAATAATTGTAAAAATGAAATAACCAAAATAAAAATATTAACTTGTTTTCCGTTTGCTGCAGATCATATTAAATACTTGTAACGACACTGATAAAATTGAAGATAATAGTATAGTATAGAGTAATTATAGTGTATACAAGACATCAATTGACGTCATTCAGCATATTATGCAAACAATGTTAAATTACTCCATTTGCTGTGAGTTCATTAGTTTTATCATTTTATAAATAGAAAAAAACAAAAAAATGATATAAATATTATTAAAAACTATAACTGTGTAATTTAACTATGATTTCTTCAGTTACAAATGTACTTTAAAATTCATTATAGTTGATTATAATCAACTATACCTACTAGTCGGCATAACACGCAATAATACATGACAGACAATACAACACCAACTAAACTGTTGTCATTTATAACAACATTGATTTTAAAAACACTGGGAGATACAAATATAAAATATGTATCACTAGAAGATATAAAGAGATAATATATTAAGTTATTTAAAATAATAAATAATATAATAATCATAATGACGTGCTATAGTAAAACACAAGACAGTGACCAAGACATATTGGCAGATATATATGTTAATGTATATTTAAATTTATTAAAATTTTTTAGTAGTATATTTTAATTAATCACCTTGAGTACAAATCGGAATACATTGAGAATTATCATCAGGTTGATAACCATTGCCACATACACAATGAAAACCATCAGCAAGATCAACACATTCTTCACTTTCTGAATTGCAACTATGATGACCATTTACACATTCATTTTCGGGTGGACAAGTTATGTAATACCATGCTACTGAATCATTCAAAGTTAATTCTTTATTTAATAAAGCTACATCTGTTGATGGTGAAAGTGCATCATCTATTCCGTAAATGAAATCATGAGATTCTAAGTTTTGATAAGCTGCCATTTTAGGTTCAGTATTTAAGTGTTGAAGTAATTCCTGACATGAATGGTTAGGGCCAGAAGCTGGACTAGACATATAACCTTCCGTACATATTCCCTAAGATAAAAATAAAAATATAGTTCTCTATTTTTTCAACTAAAATATTTTTCAACAAATGTTTTTACCTGTCCAGTTTTGTTCAATACATCTAAAGCACACCATCCACAATGGGTATGGCGGAGACACGTGGAACATTGAATATAGCTAGAACAAGGTTGAGGACAACGATCTATGTTACCACCACTAAGAACAAGTCCACAAACACCCCCAGCACAGTATAGTGGTTGATAACTAGGTGATATGCACTCGTTTAATGTAATTGACCAGCGACATTCATGCCATCCTCCTTCTCCACCCTAAAAGTTAAAATAAATTTAATACAATTATAATTTATCCACATTAAGAATATTTTACTTGAGATGATAAACATGTTTCACAAGATTTGTGAGCAGAACAGCGTTCTGGACAAATGGAAGTGTTTTTTATTTTGATATTTGATCGTTGACTGAGATCTAGACTAGAACAACTCCAATCATTCAATGACCCACTATTTGAAAGAGTTTCAAACTCAGATGCATGCATTTGCCTGAATATGAAAAATAATAAATTATGACTGAAATAAGTAGTTGGAATTTTAGTATTGCATACCTAGTCCATAAACAATTTCCTTGTTGATGACATTTTTCACAATTAGTTGCCATACATTGAATATTTGGACACATTTCTACTTTTGTCACTGTTTTACATTGATTATCACAGCTTGAAGCATCTTTAACACACTGTCCTTTAGTACCACAATTTGCACACCATGAACAAACCTAGAAATAATACATTAATATATATATATATATATATATATATTAAATATAACCTTGTTAAAATTTAAAAGAAATGTAATTTAAAGTTTATTGCTTACATTTGAGTTTTCATAATGATTATTAGGCCATGTAGCTAAACAATCAGTACATGTTGTGTACTGTTCACAAGATCGACTAGATATCCAATTTGAATTACAAGACACTCCATTATTTGTTCGTGATGTACCATTTGTCGAAACACAGGGATTAAAGCCTGGGCCAAGATGAGTAAAACAGTAACTGACATTTGTTCCTATCACTTGACAAAATGAACATCCAACCAGAGATCTAATTAAAACGAAGCAAACAATACATATTATATAAATAAAACATTTAAAAAACGAGATTTACATTTTAACATTTACCCTCTTAAATAATCAGTATACATAAGAATTAGAAATATAACTGGGTTGTTAATAATTTAAATATGTACATATTTAGGTAATAGAAACATAAATAAAAATTATAAACATTTCTACAATGTGATTAAATCAATTAAAAAATTTAAACATTATCTAGAAATTGTATTAAGTTGAAACAATTTCTGACCTGCATTTATCTCGTTTACCAGACCACAGATTACAAAGGTCCTGTGGTAATTGAATCCGTGTTACACGAGATTGTATATCGCCAGCAAAACCACCAAGAATGTACATAGACTTTGTTTCCATGTCTAATGTCATTGCATGAGCATGAGTAGGTGGTGGCGGCAAACCAATAATAAATATATCTGGAAAATAAAAATGTATTATTTTCATTTTAATTTGAACTGCACTTTTTATAATGAGTTAATTTTACCTGGAGTTAATAAACGTATCCACTGGTTACATGCATATGAGTAAGCAATAAGAGTATCATTTGTACTAGGTGGATCAGTCCTTCCACCAAAAACAAACATATATTCATCTGTTGTGATAGCTGAATGTAAAAATCGCCCCCTTGGCTGAAAAATTAAATAAATACTTTTTAGATGGCATTATTAATGACAGGTGCTATGAAAAATGTATATTCTATTCAACTTAAGAAATTTAGTCAGCGGGGGGTATGGCTTCATTACAAGCATGGACGACCTCAAACACGAATACAAATTTTAGTTATTCTACAATGAATGTTATTAATATGTAGTTATTATTTGAAACTCAACAGAAAATCGCTCAGTTGAAAACTCGCAGTATGTCGTCCATTGTCGTGTGTGGGTAGTGCACGTAAACAGTGTGTGTGTGTGTGTGTGTGTGTGTGTGTGTGTGTGTGTGTGGGGGGGGGGGGTGGACAATAGGTGGTACTTGAAAACTGCCGACTACGTTTCTTAAGTTGAATAGAGTATAAATAATGGAAAATAAATTTGTGAATTCTAATACAGTGTACTTTCAGTAACTCGAAATTATCAACATCTCGAACAACTACATTTCCCTTCAAATATCAATAACACATTAAGATTTTGATAACTCAAGTTACCGAGCTTCAAGTTACCGAGAGTACACTGTACAAATAATAAAATTATTTAGAAATATACTATTGCTATAATTAGAAGTATGAATCCAATATAACTTGATTTGAATATTACTTTTGGGGTATCATAATGTATGAATAATAATAACAACAATACGGTATACAACGAGTGGTATATTTCTAGGAGCAAAGATTATTCAACATCCTTTTTTATATTATAATTTATACAATTGAAATACATGTTTACAACATTTAAATAAATTACTTACTAGGCTATTTTTTGGTGGATTATAGTCTTTGAAAATAGGTAGAATAGTCCATATTTGTAATTCATAGTTAAGTGCGAATAATTTATCTGTCATTATTGTTTGATTAACAGAGTAAATATATCCACCAAATACATACAAACTATCGGTTAGACCATGGTATACTGTACTATGTCCATAAATACCTAATAATCAAAATGGTAAAATAGATACGTTATACATAGGTATAGATAACAATAAAATAAATACATACATCGGTATTTGGAAAAAAATGTATTATATATGTTACAGTTGAAGTATTGAATCAGTTAGTTAATGAAATAACTAGGTAATTTATAAAATAACTAAAACGTGTAGGTAATGTATATAATTTATACTTAAACTATTTATTTTACACATTCCCTGCCATCACTTCTTTGATGTGTCAAATTGTACAAAATATCATGTACAATATCGTTAATTTACTGTCCAGCATATTAATAAATTAGATAAGACTGACATCCTTGTTGTAGGTGACTGCAATGTTCATGTAAGTTTATCATGTTGGATAAGATTATTGTTGTATATGTAAATATCTATTATTGTTTAAAGCTTAGTAATAGTCTTACAGTCACACGCGGTCAGTGTTGGTTCGTCTGTCTCCACACTATTATTTTAAGTATTTATATAATACACAATGAATTCAAATGAATTAGATTTAATAAAAGAAGTTTTATATTAGTGTTAAGAATCGTTCATTAAAACATAATAGTGCAATTTTAACAAAAGAAAAATATGCTAGTTTGATGATAGATGTGAAAAAAAATAAAATAAAAAAAGGATTCTTCTTGTGACTGTTGGTTAGAAAAACATTACAATATTGTAAAAATAAACGGCATTGATAAATTAATACTACTCGTAAGTAATCAAAATGAAAATGTTAAATTATATTGCATGATTGAAGATATGTTTGATTATTTAAATGAAATTCACATGACATTCACAATTCAATTTCAAATAAATAAAAAATTATAATATATTTTAAATTTCAATGTGTATTATACTTTAACGTATATCAAACTAAAATTGTATAGAATAACAAGATATTCTATGGAGTAACTAGATAAAGTATAATAATTTTAAAGTATGATTTCATACTTTAACTAACATTCGTAGGTAATTCATGAATACCTAATTATTCCATAAAATGGTGGAACAACACTTTAACTGTAACATATTTTATACTTAACTATAAATTAATTGCTAATTAACTTTTTTGTTGTTTTGTGATGCACTTACCAGCTGGTCCATAACCACTTGTTTTAAACTTTTTCCAAACTTCTGTTTGCATATCAAACTCCCATACATCTTCAAGGAAACCCATATCTGGACTAAAACCTCCAATTAATATAAGACTTTCTTTTTCACCAACAGATCGTAATGTGAGAGTATGGCCGGCCAATGGCGGTGGATCTAATTCTGTCTGAAAAATTTAAATAATGAATAATACAATAATTAAATATAATTAAAAATCAAACAAATTGTGTACACATATTAATTAAAAATCTAATATATTGAAAAAAGAGAATAATAGAAAACAAGGTATAGAGTTGAAAGATCCAATTGTTGTCAATTCTATTGAAATGTTATTGCCAAATTGAGTTCAATTTTTTATGTTGTTTTAAATAGTATGAAAATTAATATAATTAAGTAGTATACATTTGTGGGTATTTAAGTATTAATACTCTTATATTTCTAAATATATGTTACCCTTCATTTGTCTTTACTTCAGATACATAGTTTTTATACATGTTATTCTTATTAATCATATGAATTTATAAAAGTTAAAGGCAAATTATAATACAGTCTTAATATACCTATAAACATAATAAACAAATAAATACGGGGGGTTTTTTTTTTTAACCCAGGAGAAGTATTGTTAATAAGTGTGACAAAAGTAATTTTTTTTATTTATATAAACCATAATTAAATGGTGTATTACATCTTAATAATTGGTAATTCCCCATGCCTTCCATACACATTTTATTTAATAACAGTTTTAGATAATATTAGATAAATAAAATTACATTTTTTATTTATGAACTGTTGGGAAGGGATGTTGGAATTTGGGGATGGCTGTACTCTAATAATAAATATATATATATATATATCCAAACAAGGAAGTCAGCATAAATATAAAATAAACATCTGATGAATTAGTCAAAATGATCAATTTAATCTCTCGTGAAATTGTTCAACACATCTCCCTGGTTAAGAAAATAAAGTATTTCCATTTTTAAATTATTAAATATAAAATAAAATATTCACTATTTGAGCATAAAATAAAATAAAAATAAAATAGAAAAAAAAATTAGAAGTAAACATCAAAATATTAAACAAGTATCTGCGCTCAATAAGTAAAGCATATTTTATATTTTTATTCAAACTAATTAATAAAAGTTTTAATGACAAACATTTTCCTGTCAATTTATCAATTTGTTTTATTCATTAGAGTCCAATTATGAAATTTTATATTGCTATTTTTTGCATATTTGAAGTGTTTTACAATGGTTTTTTTTAATTTTATTAATTTTCGTGTACTCGAGAACTAGTAAAAATAATGCTTTGATTTTAAACTTCAGTATCTTGTTTGATGGGAAAGTGAGTGTGGTTGGTGCATTGGGGATGTCAAAATAACGTAAAATTCTCAGTAGTTTTCAAAAGCACTGAAAAAAACCAAAAAACTTTAAGGACATTGGGAATGTTTACACAAATTTGGTTTTCGACAATATTGATTTTGATTTTTGGTGTAACTCTAAAACTAATGACCGTAGATACATGAAAATTTCACTGAATGTTTATATTAGTATTTTCTATATATAATCAAAATATTTTGACTTGCTTTGAGCTGTTTACAGACAATTTCAGTTTCCAATTTGTTTAGTTTTTTTTTTTTTATAAATGTCAATGAAATGTTATTTGTTGGGTTAATGAGCTTGAAAATTTAATAGAAGGCTCCTAATATGTTGTTACTATGGTAGTTGAAAAATATTAAAAATACATATGTAGTTACAATTTTCATTTTATAAGGATTTAAAGTTTAAATACAAAATACGAAAAATCATAAAAATGTACAGTTTCTACCGGAAAGTCAGATCAAATTCTTATGAGCTTTTGAGTTCAAATATTTACATCATTAGTGCTTATATGCATAGTCAATATAAGTGTCATAAATTATTCTTGTTTTTTGTAAAATGTTTTTGAAAATATTTTTAAATATTTTTATCCTTATAATTTTTATGTTTTACTTTTTGTATGACAACATACAGTTTTATTTTCATCTTCCAGAGAATAATATTTTTCTGAGTATTTTGATACATAAAAATGGAATTTATAAGGAGGAGCATAATATGAGTCATAAGTAAGTAAAGCAAACTTTAGATGAGCGGAGTAGTGGACCAACATTTTGGAAGGTTGTTGTGTACCACTCCATCCGCTCATCGAAAATTCAAATACTTATAATTCATAAACTACTCGTTTTAAATTCTATTTTTATGTATGGAAGTACCTAGAAAAATGTTCTGCTTTGGAATATGAAATTGAAAATGTAAGTTGTCATTAAAAACGTAAAAACTTAAAAAATGATGAGACCTTCTTATATGAGTAATTAAAATATCACAAATTCTAAATTCTTATAACTAGCTTAAAAATTAAAATATTGTAAAAAAACTCGAAGATTAATAAAGCTATTGATAAAGCTTAAACACAAATTTGGAACTGCTGAATACAAATTTGTTATGTTGTGTGTTCGGAGACAACACATGTAAGTATGACATCCTCTTAATAGTTTAACACTAATTATATCCATATTAGTTACTTGTATGCCTATCCATCTTTGATCCTTTAAACTGAATTTCCAAAAGTCTGATAAAATCTTCATTGAATATTTTGTAGAACGACCGTAAGGAGTTTGAATTTGTGTTAGACCACCATACACATATATTTCCCTTCGAGAATGTACTATTTCAGCTGCATGGAAATACCTCCCATTTGGCATATGAGCGTCATTTGTACCATCTACTGTGACCTTTTAATAATATTTATCATATTACAAATAACTCAAAAAGTATTTACAACGTTTAGTTTATTTCAGACTTGAAACAATGTAGCTTACTTGCATCCAAGAATTGTTTTTAGAGTCAAACAAACGAATATCATTTAAAGGACCATGTGATAATGAATAACCACCGAATAACCACAACTGACCACGCCTTGTTGCAACCACTGAATGTCCGAATCGAGGCAATGTTTGACGCAAGTGATCTAAATTTTCTGATACGTGCGCTGAGTTAAATAGATCCGTAAATATAAGTGGTTGCCGCAAATGACTAGATATAGGAACTGAAATTGAACAATCTTCTCCTTCATAAATACTATCACAAATACAGCGACCATATTCCTAATAAATAAATAAAATAATAAACAGTTATTTAAATCTCTAAAATTTGACAAAAATCTACTAACATGATCACATTTTCCATGGCCTTTGGCATGATTACAATCATTTGGACATATTAAGTCTTGACAAAGTACTCCAGTACTTCCTTTTTGACATACACAACGGTTATGATGACATACTCGGGTTGGGGGGCAGAAATCTGGACAGCTAAACACTACGTACGTAGCATTAAACCCTTCAGTAGGTTCAGATTGTTTGTAATAAACAGTCATCACACCTACATTTTTAATTAAATGTTTAATTTAACATTTTAACTTGTAAGATAGAAACATCTTATGTAATATGTAAGCTTACCAGTAACCCCTTCTATGGTTAAAGGATACTGAGAATCTCTAGTACAAAATACACCAAGAGAATGAGCTGGGTGTGTTCTAGACATAGACACAAAATTTGGTAGTCCATCATACACATAAACACTGTTCATACCACATGGGACATTTATATCATTATCGATTGTTAACTGTATCACATAAGATCCACTGAAAACCACCAGGGAAATGAAATACTTAGAATATTAATATAATTTTAGAAACTATTATTTTATAAGTATTATTTCTTTTTTTTTTCTTTTTACAATTAGAAATGGATTATGAACTTACATGGCAGTTGAATTATTTCGCATGTTTTCAGGATCAATTATCCAGAGACATTCTTTCGATGGTGGACCTTCTAAACGTGTTTCCCAAGCACTAATCTCCACAGATTTTGATCCAAACCCTTGAGGGCCCATACCAGATAAAATACCTCTGGCCATACATTGGTGATAACAAACATTTCCATTTCTATAAAATCAAATAAGTTTAGAAAATATCTTTTACATTTTAAATCTATACTTATAAAATAATTAAAAAATATTTTGAATCATATCATTATTGTCAAATAATTGGTTTATATATTTAAATAGATTTAATAACAATAATTACTTTGGATCTCCAAAAAATCCTTTTTTGCAAAATTGACAATTATCTCCTTCAGTATAATGTTTACAATAACATTTACCCGAATTAGAATCACAAATACCAAGTTGTTCATCACCATGATCATTGCAATCACATTTATGGCATCCTTCTATCGATGTTGCATTACCATAACTTCCAGCTCTTTAAATTAATTATTGGATTATAAGTGTGAGTATAATATTTTTTTAAAGTTTATTTCATTGAACTTACTTGCAATATTCGCAAAACTGCCCAGTGGTCCAATCTTGACACTGGTCACATGTACCAGGTCGTTCGTTGCAGGTTGAATGATTATTACACCCACAGTTAATTGCACAATCAGCTCCAGTCCATCCGAGATCACATTTACATGTATAGTCAGGTGCTCCAATACAATATCCATTTAGACATTTATGATAGCACCTATAAATTGAGTCATATTTAAGTAAAATATTAAACGTAAAAATAATGCTGTTTTATTTTTCTCTGAATGAAATATAATACTGGTATTATATTAGTTCGACATTAGTCAATACATATTACTTGATATAATTTTCACCGATAAAATAAAAGGAAAGCATTTATTATTTGACAGTGAAGAACCATTAAAATACCGGCATAAGAGACTTACGTTCTTGTACATGAATGTTTTCCATCGCCTATAAAACCTCGTTTGCACTGACAGCTATATGAACCTTGAGTATTGGTACATTTGGCTTCTTTATGGCAATCATGTAGCCCCAGACCACATTCATCAACATCTGGACATTGCGCATATGCCCAACTTGAGTCTTCTTCATAAGTATTGTTGTTCATTATGTAGGAACAAGTTCCTAGGAGATAATAAACATAGTTAAATATAACATCCATAGCATATAAAACTGAAATATTCTTAATACACTTATTATAATAATATTTGGATCATTAAAGAAGGCACATACCTATAAATGGTTTACTAAAATCACCTCCTGTACAAATCCCTTGGATTGGGTTACCACTGTCATAACACCATCCACAACCAAGAGTTTTTAGACAACTAGAACAATTCATACTTTTCTCGCATGAGGTACATGCTAAGTTAGGTTTATCTATTTGCATCTGTCCTGATCCATAATAATGAACACTTCGGTCAATCCATTCTCGACATCGTCCAAATTGATATTCGGATGTATATTCGGAAAAATGGAAACATTCCTAAAAATTATGATAGGTAATAAAAATTGGGCTAGAGATAAATAAAATACTTTACATTTGTTGCTCGGCACCAAACACATCGACCATTGTCCAAGCAATCAGAACAGGAGTGTCTATTTGAACATGGGACAGGGCATGAATCAATAGATATCACTCCGTCAGGTAATCTTAATAAAAATGGATAGTGATATATATTACAATAAAAACATCAAAATAGTTAGTTTAAATTGCTTGTTTAAAATGACAAAATCTACAATAATTCATTCTTAACCAGTTTCGATAAAATAAAAAAAGATCTTTTTTAACAAACCTTCCACGTCGCTCACATTTGGCTTCTTGACTCCACCATTCACAATATCCACTTTGAATACAGTCAACACAATCCACATGATTAGAACAGTTTGGACATAGTTGAGGTGATATAACAAGATATTTCCATTCATTAATATTATTATTATTATGGCAAAAAACTGAATCTGTTTGATTTCTTGTGGTGCAAACTGATTTTAATTCACACCATGCACAATTAGCATCACTAACACATATGAGACAACTTTGATAGCCAGTACATATTGAGCTGTCTCTGCTATGATATGGTTCAAGATAATCCATTGTAAAAGGCTATTTATATTTAAAATACATTATTGCATAAATAATTATAAGCATTTAGTATTTAATAATAATTATAAATACCTTTGAATTATTATGACCCTTATTGTGTTGTAATTCTACAATAGAGGTACCAGTGTTTTGAGAATAAGTTATATTTTTATGAGTAGTTAAATCTAATAAGTATCGTTCAGGAGCATGAAATGGTTGATCTTCAGTAGACCACGATGAAAGTTGTAAACATTGCCAACCATCAGCTTTCAATGTTATATTGATTTCCTAATAATTGATTTTAGTTTATAAGAAAAGATAACTAATGAGAATAATGAGAATTTCTGAATTTACTTACTGGTTGGTACATATATGGAGATGTCATTATAAGTCGTGTATTTGTAAATCGAGAGCATAATTGCAGTTGGTCTTTATGATTGTCCCACATCTGAGGAAATCGCAAAAATCCAGAAAGCCTTACAACCATTGTACCACCAATTGATAGATCAGCTCTTGACATTGGTAAATGGGTTGAAACATCAATGATACTTGTATTAACTACTGATACCTATAACATTTAATAATTATTTTAAAATAATAAGTAATAATCAACATAATTAATATACAGAAAAGTTGAATTTACTAGATCTGGCTGTGAAAAATTTGCAGGATGTAAATATTTGAAAAAAGTCAACCCTGATCTTCTATCTAACGCTCTGCAATTGTCTGGATAAGCAACTTCTATTCCTCCGCCATTAAAATTATTGTTATGTAGACCACACACCTCATAATTATCTGTAAAAATAAAAACATTTTAATCCAGTTATAATATTTTTTTATACATTAATGAATATCAAATATAGATATTTATTTACCATTTTTATGATGACATCGACCATCTTGTATGCACCAAACACATCGACCCAATTGCATTATATGGGCAACTGAAGTGGTTGATTGATTATTGCTGAAAGGAGTACTTTCCCCATGAATTAAACACGAATGACAATCAGTTAAAGCAGAACAGATACCCGGGCATCTGGTTGTTTGTAAATTGGTTGTACAATTTATACCCCCGTTGCGTCCATAACAAGTATCGTCAGAAGAACACCACCCACATTCAGGATTTGCTGTACACTCTTGAAGACCTTTGTGTCTAAATTTTAATTTTATTGTTAATATTATTTTGGAGTAAATATTTATATATTTTTATAATATTTATTACCTTAAGCACATCAGTTCTAAATGATAGGAATCGTTTCCTGTAGGAACTAATGTTGGTGGTAAAACAAACGCTAACAAATCTGAGTTTATGTTTCCTCGGTATCCACCAACAATAATTAATGTGTTTCTGTTACGGACATCAGACCCGTGTCCAAATACACCAAACATTTTCTTATGAGTGAACTCTATAACACATTTATTGACAATTAAAAATGTAGAAAAATTTATAAAATGAAGACAGAACATTTTCTTCAATTACCTTTGTTAGATAACCCAAGGACATCTCGACTAAGCCATGTATTACAACCAAGATGATACAGATATATTTCATTGTCATAACAAATTTCTTCCTTGGCATGTCTATGTGTATATCCTCCAAAAACAACAATGTAATTTCCTAAAAATAAAAGATTTAATAAAATCAGTTATATTATTTAAATTAATTTATTAAGGTTAAGCAGCCCACACAAAGACTTAAAAATATAAAAAATACAGCCAATAACATAAGTTATATACATTTAAACAGTAAGCTTTAAATAATATTATACTCATTGATATTAGGTAACGAACATGGTAGTGACCAGGTGTAAGACCATCTGTTTTGCTTTGATTACTGAAGGGCAGAATAGTATTGAACTACCTATTATTAAAAATTATTCTAACCATAGCTTAGTTTACTTCAATTAATAATTAAAGACTGTATTAACATTTATTAACGATTGTACTACAGTAACAAATTTTAATATCTAAAGCTACAAATTAAAAGATCTAAAAAAAAAACCTTGTCAAATAATTTTAAATATTCACTATTATTAATTGACAAATATTGACTTCAGATTTCTGAGATTTTTTATAAAATAATTTGGTCATTATGACACGGCCCTAGCGCCTGCGTTCTCTTCTCAACTTTACACACTGCAAAAGGACCCAAGAGGGAGAATATCGAAGTTAATATGATAAGATAGCGGTGGATCACGAATGGATCTTCGCAGGAAAAATCACAAATTATTCCAATATGGCGTCAGTACACTGTTATCACAAAATATAATGCTTATCACAAAATAATATTGAATTTTTACCGCCAACTTTTGAAATCAATAACTAGCAATAATAGGAAATATGTATGTCGTGTAAAAGCCAAAATTTATATTAATAATAGATACGCTAGTATTATTGACTAACTTCATATATTCGCGATTATGTCGATATGCAACAATTATCGTATAATATTTAGAGTCAACGAAAAGTTATGAACGGTTACAATGTACCTATCAGTCAAATTTAATAAGTACACATTTCTGATTTCTTATAAAATGTTTGATTCAAGAGCAGATATAACATTATTGTTACACTACATATTTTTTTTTATAGTATGGATACTTTGCTTTCTATTTTTATAATAGAATAAAATTTGTGCACAATAGGAAATCCCAAACATAACCAGATAATAAAGCTTACAATGAGTGACTTCATCAAAACTATAAATTACATAAACATATATAGGTACACCCAATTATTATGAGATAAAAGAGAAATATAATTGTACATTATCAGTTTTACAGAAGTACATAATACCAATACCATGACTGTTTAAATTTATAATATAATACAAACTACTAAGTGAACGGTTACTTAATTTTTTTTTAACATTTATTATTATTTATTATGAGTTCTAGTAATGTGTGTTTTTACTGTAATTCTAAGTACTCAACAATTTATAATTTTAATAAACATATGCAAAAAAAACACGTTAATATTGTATTAAAGGTATTTCATTGATATAACATTTTGTTTTTAAAATGTATATTATTCAATATTTTTTTTTTTGGAAGGAATGTAAAGGAAAGATTTATACTTGTAATGATTGTGGTGAGACATTTAATTCAAAAATTAAAATAATTAAACACATAAATTCACATAATGGTAGTCAATTAGGCCATATTAAATGTTCTTAGGAAAATTGTGAACTATCATTCAAAACAATGAAAGAATTTTCAAAACATTTGTCATTTGAACACAATACGAACATTGAAATGGTATCACTTAATTTCAATACTATGGAAGGTAAACTAAATGTACAATCGACCGAATCTAAATTAAGAGAACAAAAAGACAATAATTAAATATTGTGATAAAATAATGTCCATTATTTCTTCAGACACTACCCCAGTTAATACTAGTAATAATAAACAAAACCGTTTTAAAATAAAAAAGAAAAATAAGAAAAATAATTTAATGGATATCACACTATCTAAAAATGAGAGCAAACTAATAAGAGATTCGTTAATGGAAGATTTAAGTGGTGAAGTATAAAATATCCACTCTTCAAATAATTTGTGATTTTTCCTGCGAAGATCCATTTGTCGGTGGATCACTGATACCCAGTACGGCCTGTGAGTTGAGGGTTAAAATCCCGTCCCATGCGTATTTTTTCATTTAATCCTCTATATCTTTTTTAAAACCAGCCACAGGACTTATGGCCGCATCAAGTATAAGGTACATGGGTCAGAAGAACACAAAATCATCAAACTATAATTAAAATTATTATTTATTCCAAAACTTCATGTTCTATATTCATTTAAAATTTTAATAGGAATGTGTAAAAACTAAAAACTAAAAATTGAGTTAGGATTGGTATGAAAATTCAGTAGATATAAATATGGGAGATTCCAAAGATTGGAAAACTGCGTTTTTAAAGAGACAAGTGTGTATGTGTTACTATCAAATGTATTACATAGTTAACAAAAGTTTGCTTCATGTGGAATTCTTAATATGAGTCAATATACAAACCCATTATATTTGCAGAGTGAAAAGCTCGTTCGGTGGGTACATTTGATGGTGGATATTTTATTTCAGACCAATGCTGTGTCGGTATATTAAAAATAAACATACGATCACTAAGTTTTGAAAACCATGATGCACTTGTCACTATTCCACCATAAATAATGAGAGATTGAGAACGAATATCATACACTGTCGAATGAGCTGCAACCCGAAAATTTAATTCTTTGCCGCCTCTTGGTTTAATTTCTTTCCATTGTTCGTTCTCATCATCTAAATACAAAACATTTAATTTTATAACAACATATGAAAAGTTTTGCATTACATAATATTATAAGTATAATATAATACTTGATATTTGTTTATTCTATTACTAAAAAAAAATAAATTGAATTAGATTTATTTCTTTTGATTTTGGACAGGCATGGATACTTAATTCCAGTATTTAAAAAAAGTAATATTAATAAGTATTATGAGGAATTAATTTTTTTAATTTTCATGACCGATTTTTTGATAGGGCTGTTTTTTTTTATCAACAATTAATAAAAAAAAATGCAAAATGTCAATAATTAGCTCAATTCTGTTAAATATTTTTAAAATTTTACCATGTATACAAATGCTAATATAAATATTTGATAAAAATCTCAAGTATCTAGGTAATTCCTTATTAAATTACATAGAATAAGAAAATCACTTTTGTGAAATATCGGTTTGAGTAAAAATCCAAGTTTTTCCCTATCTTGTTTTTGCTTATTATTAAGAAAAGTACTGGGAATTATTCAGTTTCGCAACCAAGAATTTTTCATTGGGGGGGAGGGGGGGGGGCTAACAAAATAAATCATCTATTTTAATCATATAAACAATATACCTATGTTTTAATATACCAAATATTATACGTGCCAAGGAGGGGGGGTCCAGACCCGGAGTCCACTCCCCTGGTTGGGCCACTGGAATTATTACTTTTGACTAAATTTACTTTCCTACTAGATTCCATAAAAAAATTGTTTGAAAACAAAGCATTTTTATCCTATAGTGTTTTTAGTTATAAAAGATATAAAAAGCACGTTATAAATCAATATAAAATCATTGAATCAGAATCGCTCAAAATCTAAAATGTATTTCTTATAATATATATTGTTTATAAAATTGGATATAAAAACTAATAATTACATTTAAAAATTGAACTTTTATTTTTTTTTTTGAAACTAAGAAAATATTTAAATTGTTAACAAAATTATTTTGTTGATTATAGTTTTTTATTAATATTATAAACTTTATTTTAAAACAAATATGGTATAAAATTACCTGTATTGAGTTGAATAGAAAATATCTGAGAAGAAAAATATCCTTTGCTATTACTACCACCAACTAAATAAATAGTATTTGTATGTTCCACATATGTTAGAGTATGTCTTGTGAGAGCAGGTGGTATTACTGTAGAATGTTGGGCACGTAAAAACCATTTTTTTGTATATATGTTATAAAACCATAGTTCTCCTGACAAACCCTTTTTCAGTCTACCACCATACATGAGAAATCCTCCGTTGTACCTGAAAACCATTTTAATATAATTTTTGTTTACGTATTTTTATAAAATATGTAATCCACTTTGTTGCTGCATGACCAAAGCGCGGGGCTGGTAATCGTTTTTGTTTAATTTCATTCAATACATGTTCATTATTTTCATCATTAGGAAACTCAAATGGCGAATGACGTGTATTCTGAATTGTGAAAACAAACATACTTAGTAATCAATAATTATAAAGATTATAATATTATACAACTTAATTCATATAAATTTAAAGTACAATAAGTCAAACATATTTGAAGGAATGGAAATTTTAAGTAAATTCATTTTTCTTTTATTTATTAAGATTGTGATGTGTACAATACACCTATATATTATATTAATAAAACAAAATTACATCATTTTGATGTTCAAGGAATGTTGAATCGTCAGCTAGTGATACAAAAATATCATGTAATACAGCTGACCACGTTTTGTTTCGTCTATGTTCATTTACACGACTAGTATTATCAAAAGAAGAGTATTTAGATCGATTTGTTCCAATTGTTGTGTCTCCTAACTTGGCAGTCATCAAAGCATTTATTGTGGCTGATCCAATGGAATTGACGGTTGTGTGTAAAGGATCTATATGAGTAAAACCAAAATAAATATAAAGATATACTTTCAAATAAATATTTATTTATTAAATTACAATTATGTTACCTATGACATTATCATTTCGATCGTACCACATAGAAGTATTAAACCGAAAGACAACAAGATCACCAAGAATATTGTTTAAATCATATCCACCAAAAATGTATAAAGAATCAGCCTCAGAAATATACACAGCTGAATGGGCAGCTCTCGGATGTATGCCTCCCTGATACAAATCATGCCATCTAAAATTCAACAAATGATGGAAATCATGTTTTATATTGTAAATTGTAAGATAACACTTTAATAAATATTAAAAAATATCAAACCTATTCCCTGTAGAATCAGAACTATTCAAAGTGCAACCCATTCCTGAATAGTTTTGTAAGCAATGGCATCGACCTTGTTTGCACACACCCCTGTTAGGTTCACCACATTTATCGGGACATAGTTCAGTTGCGCAGTCAGGTCCACCCCATTCGTTATCACATACACAAAAATTTCGAAGGCAAAATCCATGACTTGAACAATTTCTCGGGCAATCAGATACATAATAGGAAGCTTCAAAACCTTCTAATGCATAATTTGTGTCACTGAATAACAATATTAACATCTAAACATACAAAACAAAATAAATTTAAATAAACTAAAAAGTACTGAAAATAATAAAAATAGTCATGAAAAAATTTAAATATGTATGAAAAAGAAAGTTAATGTTTAATAATAATGAATTACGATTGAATCATGTATTAGGACCCTGTTTTTAAAATGTATCACATAAAGATTAAAATTGGTGTTTAAAGTGATCCAGAATTGTAATAGTTATAAAAGAGAAAATAGTCTAATAAATCAAATAAAAAATAAAAAAAGGTGTGCAAGTGGGTGTCGGTCTGCTGTACAGTAGGTTACAAGTCTGTCACTGTATTATGGATAGTATTAAATTTGAATTCAATGATATTATATCATTGTACAAGAAAAACAATTCTGAGCGGAGACTGTCTGACAGTCTAGGTATAAGACATATTATATACATATCTATGGTATTAAACAAAAAATTGACCTGTAATAGGTACCTATAAAAAATTCCAAATTATCATATCACAATATCCATTAGGTACTTATAACCCGTTATACATCAACAAAAACCGTGATACTATCATAAATATATAATAGTACACAAAAGAAGTTTCAAGTACCCAGAATAATATTATTCAATCACAACAAAATAACTAAAATAGTTATTCTAGGTTTTTTAATAAGTAATTTCGTCCAAATTTGAATTTAAAATGTCTGTAAAAAATAACTGTGTTCATATATTTTTTAAATTTTTAAGTTACAGTATGAACTATTTATGAGAACCTTTGTTTTAAATTTGCAATACTTAGCTATATAAACTGAACATTTTATAATTTATTAATTACAATGATTGATAATTTTCGAGATTTTGATAAATTTTGGCAAAATTCGACCTTTGAATGCTTATAAAAAAAAATTATGCCTATGTATTTTAAGTATTTTTCAACTGATATTGTAACAATATATCAGGTGCCTTGTATTAAATTTTTACACTTTTTGGCCAAACAGATAAAACTTTATTGATATTCATAGAAAAAAAAAACTAAAAAAATTGAAAAATGAAAATGTCCGTTAACAGCTCAAAAAGAGTCATTTTCAAAATTGTATGGTGTATAGGAAATGCTTATATAAACATTCAGTGAAATTTTCATGTATCTACAATTATTCGTTTTTGAATTACAACAAAATAAGGAAATCGCTACATGAGAAATCGAGTGAATATCCAATGTTGTAAAAATTTTATTTGACTTTCCTATAGACATTTTTTTTTTGATAAAGGTAGACAAACTTATGAGGAATCTTGTATTACATTTTAAAACCTTAGATTTAAAAAGAAAAATTTTTACGAATTTTTAACTCAAAATAATTTGAAAAAAAAAATGTGACTAAGGATTTTTAATATTTTTCATCTGCCTTTGAAACAATATACTAGGAGCCTTCTATTAAATTTTCAAGCTTTTTCAGCCAAAAAATTGTATTGATATCTTGAGAAAAAAATCTAAAAAAAAATGGAAAATGAAAATGTCCCTAAACAGTTCAAAATAAATCAAAATATTTTGAAAATGTTATAGTGTATAGAAAATGCAAATATAAACAACCAGTGAAAATTTCAAGTGTCTACGGTAATTTGTTTTAATGTTACACCAAAAACCAAATTCAATTTTGTAAAAAATCGATTTTGCGTAAAAATTCCCGTTTTTTTTTAATTTTTCTTTTGTTAATCTTGTCGCTTGTGAAAACTATTGGGAATTTTAAATTCTGACCTCCCAAAAGTACCAACTAGATTCACTTTCCCATCGAACAAGTTACTGAAGTTGAAAATCGAAGCATTATTTCGACTACTAATCGTGTACACAGACACAAAAAAAAAAAAAAATAAAAAAAAAAAACACACATCATTGTAAAATCAATACATTCATCGTTTCACTCAGAATCTAAAAAACTAATAAAATTGAAAACTGAAATGACTAAAGAGTTCAAAACAAAACAAAATATTTTGAAAATTGATCGTGTATAGAAAATAGGAATATAAGCAACCAGATAAAATGTCATGTATATACGTTCATTTGTTTTAGAGATACACCAAAAACTAAAATCGATTTCAAAATGCCCGTTTTTATTTAATTTTTATGTGGTTTTTTCCCGGGGCTTTTGAAATTTATTGGGAATTTTAAATTTCGATCTCCCGAATGCACTAACTAGATTCACTTTCCCATCAAACAAAATTGAAGATATTGTTGAAGAAAATTGAAGAAGTTTTACTGCCCCAAACGATGGTGAAAGACACAAAAAAAAATTTAAAAAAAACACACATTGTTATAAAATCATTACACTCGTCGCTCAGCTCAGAATCTAAAATGTCTGCAAACAGCTCAAAAAGAGTCAAAATATTTTGAAAATTTTAACTATTATAGCTAACGACGACCGAAAATTTAAAACGATGGTTCCACGTAAATAGTTTATAATATATAAATTACTTTATTCACATTAATATCATCATATTATAATATACTTAGTAATATTATAGACTGATTGACCGGTCTTCGATCAGAACCGTTTTTCCTATACAATGATATCATTGAATTCAAATTTAACACAATTCATTACCGTGATCTTCTTGTAACCTACTGTACAGCAGAGCAAAACCCACTTGCCCTCTTTTTTTTTTTTAAATTTTGAATATTGTGAATTTTAAAATGTGAATAATATTGAATTTTATCGAATAAATAGATTGGCTAATAGAATTGGCAAAAAATTGATACTAACAAAATAACAATATAGTTTATACTTGCATGCCCGTTAATGATATGTGTATACAAGAGTGTTTCACTATTTCTTTTATACTACAGTCACACCCAAAAGTGATCATTTAATAACCGAATATTTATACGACATTCACCAATTCACTTAGAAAATAGCCTATATAAAGGAAATCCGGTCACTTGCATATAGACCGAAATACCCAAACATTTTCAACATTGGTGCTGATAACTAGCCATTCAAACAAAGATAGTGTTGGACGAGAATTGTTTTTTAATTTTGAGTCGAGTCAAGTCGAGTTCAAAATATGAATACTTGACAAATGCCAAGTATGAAAAAAATTTGAGTACTGGTAATTGCTAGAGTATTTTAAATGTTGACTAGATTTTCAATAATATTTTTAATTTTCTTTCATATAAACCTTGCCCTGACAATTACTAATGTGAACAAAATTTAAACTTTTATGTATCACCTTCCTGGAATTCTTATCGAAAATATTTGTGTTCTTTCAGTTATTTATAGTTTTAGATGAAGGCATTTTTCCTGATCTTTGGAAACTTTGTTCTATCACCCCTGTCCATAAGTCTGGAGATGTCTCCCAAGTTGTTAATTATAGACCCATATCAATTCTGTCCCATGTTTAAAAATTATTTGAATCTATCATAAAAGCTTATTCATTAACAGTATCAACAAGGCGTGAAAGCATGTACAATTCTTAGAGTTTGCGGATGACATAAAATTATTCTATCAAGTGAACTCGTTGAACGATTGTTTAACAATACAAAATGATTTGAATAATTTAGTTCCCTGGGCTATTAAGTTAGGTCTGCAGTTTAATACCTCTAAATGCAATTTGATGGTCTTTACACTTAAGAGTTCTCCTATAAGATTTAATTACACTGTAAATGGTTCTTCTTTGGTTCCACTCAACAAATCTGTTAATGATTTAGGTTTTGTCTTTGATCGCAACCTTAATCCTAGTTTGCATATAGAACAGGTCAGCTGCAAAGCTCTGAAAACCCTAGGTTTTCTCAAGCGGGTAGCTGCCGAATTTAAATTAGTATCCCCTTTGAAAGCACTTTATTGCTGCTCGCATGTTAGGCGGATCTTAGAATATAGCTCTGTCATCTGGGACCCTCAAACGGCTTGTAATTCAGTAATGCACAAAAGAGTTCAGAGAAAATTTTTGTATATTAGAATGCCTGCAAAATTACGAAATGCAAATATTTATCTTCCCTATGAAAAAATTATGTTTTCAAAAACCCAGTGTTATCCTGATAATTATATCTTATCAGAGACGTGCATCGAAATTATATGTTGAACTAAAAATCAAAGCCAATTTTGAGTAAAATTTTCCGGTTTTCCATAATTTATATTTTGATTTTCCTGGCACTTTTGAAAGTTTATGAGAATTTTAAATTTTGACCTCCCAAGCACCAATTAGATTCACTTTCCCCTCGAACAAGATACTGAGGTTGAAAATCGAAAAAACATTATTTCGACTATGTATCGTGTACACAGACGCAAATAAAAAAAAAATTTTTAATTTTAAAAAGTTGGACAAGTGTATACAGGTCTGCTGTACAGTAGTGGTCGATGTTGTTGTGATGGATGTGTTGAATTCAACGATAAATCATTGTTTACGAAAAACGATTCTGAGCGGAGACGTTGAGTCATATCTACTTGTATAAATAATCAAATTTAATAATTACATATTTAATTTTTACAAAAATCTAAAATATCTTATATCGTGACTTTTTGGTTAACTCTTTCTTTTTGATAGAGGTAGAAAAACTTGTTGGAAACTAACTATTAAAATTTCTTATTTACACAATTTGAAAAAATTACCATGGCTATAATCCCTCAAAAAAGTCAAAATTGTTTTAAAATATTACCATATATGTATATTGTACATGGAAAATGGTAATATTAACATTTGGTAAAAATGTCAAGTATCAGGTATCTAGGGTTATTTGTTTTTGGATTACAACAAAATATCAAAAATTGATAAATAGAAATTTGTTAATTTACCGACAAAAATCTAATACCTAGGTATATTAAAAATTTTAAATTCAAACGCTCATAAAAATTAATGTTACTTTCTGGTACTTTTTTTTTTTTGTTTATAGTAGGAACATTTTTAGGGAGTCTTCAATCAAAATGTCTAATGTTCACTATGAAAAGAAAACTTTTACAAATTTCTAACTGACAAATAGTTTCATAATTTTTGAAATTTTGTCAACATTTGAACTTTGAATGCATACAAAAAAAAAAAGGCAGGTAAGTGGATGTCGCTCAGCTGTACAGTAGGTTACAAGTTGGTCATTGTTTAATAGATTGTATTAAACTTGAATTCAATGATATAATATCATTGTATAAGAAAAACGATTCTGAACGGAGACGGTTTGTCAGTCTGTATATTTTATATTGTCATTAATTATTTTATTTATTTAATTATTGTTTTTTTTATTCGTTGCTACGGTGATAAACAAATTGTTAGAAATTAAAATCCCATTTTAAGCGGTTTTTCGTAATTTTTCAGTACTTTTTCTTGTGGCATTAAATAACTATTGAGAAAATCGAAAAATGACCTCTCTAAAGTACCATCTTGGTCCAATTTGCTAAAAGATAAGGTACTATATGTTGAAATCAAAGCACTCCTTCTGGTAGAAATTTTGTATACAGGATATAAAAAAAATAATAAAAAAAAAATAAACACCATTGTAAAACCACTAGCTTCCTTGCTCCGCTCAGAATCTAATAATTGAGAATATGTATTTTTGATAATTTTGAACACACGTTTACAAAATTTATAAGGAACCTGTGTATTATATTTTCTAGCTTCTTTACTAAGTAAAGAAGTTTTTATCGAGAATAATTTAAAAAAAATTTACTGATTTCTAAAAATATCTCAAGGCCATAACCAGTGGCACATTAGGTCTTACATACTGTAACCCCCACCTGATATTGCATGGAAATTAAACTGTAAGGGGCAAGGGCGTTGCCCTCACACCCTGTATTCACTTACAAATATAAAAAATTAATAAAAAGAAAAACAAATATTTATTTACTACAGTATAATTTTTCACAATTATTACCACAATCTGTGATAATTGGAATAAAAATCCCTAGACCATACTATTCACAACCACTTGCAAATGATTGAACAAATATTTTTTAAAAGCTAATTAGTGTAATTACCACATTATTAATATTTAACAAAAGTATATACTTATATAGTACTTATATACTATAGTATAGGTATACCGTATACTTATATAGTTATATCCTTAAAAAATTAAAAATAAGAAGGTTACCTATTAAAGAAACATTAAAATAAAAAAAACCATGTATGTTCAAAGCTTATATTTATTTAGCCATGATATTTATGTTAAAATTTTCAAACATTAAAAATAATATTTTGTTTTATATTTTATATCCCCGAGATAAAATATTACGTTTCCTAATAATATTTTGGTGATAACTTAAATATTAATAATAATTATTATTATTAGGAGTCGTTTTACATGTTTTACTTAAAGATACAATAATATTAAAAAAATTATAAAATACAAAATATCTAATAATATTGTATGATCAATACGTCAAATAATACAAATGATTATTAATTAATGTAGGTACCTAATCTTTTAAAAAACCATTAACATATGCTATTTCAAATGGTCATATAAAACAAAATAATATTACCTATTGTTAATGTTTGAAAATGATTTATTATAATATATTATATTAATTTTTTTAATAATAAGATGTATGCCTTTATTTAAAGTAATGTAATATGTATTTGTTATTACATATTAATAATGTAAATATTAATTAATAAAGTACATATTAATTATTATTTGTTTATTTAAAAATACTTTAAAAAATTTGACTTGCAAAATTTTGTTGATATTTAAAATTAGTTAGATTTGGTATAAAATATTTAAATTGGTAGCAATAAATAATTTTTAAACAATGTTATTATTGTTTTTAAATTGATATTATAATATATTCAATAAAAATACTTACAAAACCGGATGAGGCTAATATCGACTGAGGTTGATTCTTTCCACTATAACTTCCAAGGAGGGGAGAATTAAAAGAATCTCCATCATAAACGAATACATAGTCATAAGAACATTCTGTATTTAGTGTCTTGAACTCCAAAGTAATAAACTGATTTGTACTATTCGCTAAAACAAGTAAAAAAATAACTACAGTTAAAAAATTAATTTTTACAGGTATAGAAGTCTATAAGCCATAAATTTAATTCACTTACAATAACTACTAAATAGATACAAACAATCAAAAATAAATTGGATTAATTGAATTGAATTATAGTCATGATTATATAAATATGTTATATAGATAATGAATAATTTAAGATGTTCAAAAATAATAAATATACATGGGCACAAGTTTTTATTAAGTTAGCGTTTTTAGTTCAAATTTTGACAAAATTCATCAAAACCATATTATTTTAACATTTTATAATTTTTTAACAACAAAATCACATTTTTACTCCAAAAAAACATATATGTTTATACATAAATCAAGTTGTGTGTGTAGTGTGTACTGCAAATAATAAAATATAATATAATTTGAGGAGAGGGAAATCTCAAATAAAAAAAATAAATTAATAAAAAAAAATATACATGAAAATTGTAAATTAATGAATATATGAAGAGAGATAAGTGAACAGTGAAATAAATCTACATTATTTATGGAATTCCTTATAGCTATTAGAGTATTAGAAGGAGAGAATGACATATATTTGGATGAAATATTTGGTGGATAGAAAGTTTGTTTATGTCTAGAATTTAGGTGGTTTATTTTGAAGCATAATGCAAATTTAATTTATAATTAGAAGTGATCGGTTCTTTTTTTAAGGAGAAGGAAATAGTTGCACAGTTTTCTATATTTAGAGACATACCGTTTATATCACACCAATTTTGAAACAAATTCAAATCATTTTGAAGTAGAATAATATCATTTTAACAGCGAATAGTATTAAATAATTTGAGATCATCTGCTAGCAATAGAAAATTAGAATGTTTTAATTCATAAGTTATATCATTAGTAAAAAATAAAAATTTTAGTGGCGATAAGTGATCTCCTTGTGGGACACCAGATATAACATTTATATTATCCGAAATAAAGTTTTCATATTTAACAATTTGGGTGCGATTTGTTAAGAAGGATTCAAACCAAGAAAGAAGTGGATCACAAAATCCATAGGCTTTTAGTTTTAATATTAATAATTTGTGATTTACTCTGTCGAAAGCCTTTTCAAGATCTGTATAAATCACATCAGTTTGGGATCCGTTGTTAAAGGAATCTAGAATTGATTGTTTGAAAATAGATAAATTTGTTATTGTAGATCGACCTGTGCGAAAACCGAGCTGTTCATTTATTATAATATTTTTACATAAAGGGGTTTTTTTTTTATTAATTAATTTAGAAAATAGCTTAGGTATGATTGAGATTTTGGAGATTGGACGATAATTTAAGACAAAGGTTCTACTTTTTTTTATGGAATGGAGATATGAATGAAGTCTTCCATTTATTTGGAAATGTACATATAGTTTGAGTAAATATTAATTAAAAATAAATAGTATAAAAATAAATCTTCGTCCTACAAATATACAACATTGAAAAAATATTTTAGGCGGGACAATTTTATTCCCTCTATATTTATAGTAGAATATAGAAGAACTTTAACTGTGTCTTAATGTTTTTATTATTTGGATAACATAAATACATTTAAAGTCATCAGTTAATAAACATACAATTTTTTTTTCATTTAATAATTAAAAATTATTGGTTAGTGTTATAAAAAAATAAAAACACTACGACACAAATAAAGTTCTTCCCTATGCATTGTGAATTTTTTAATTCTACTATAAATACGGAGGGAGTAAAGTTGTCCTGCGTAAAATAGTTTTTTTATTTTTTACATTTGTAAGACGGAGACAACACATGCAGGTACACTATCTTAAAATATTTTTGATATACGACTAATATCAGTTTCTCCAATTATTCGTAATAAAATAAGTAATGCGATAAAATCTCAATACTGGTAGTTACTACAACTGAGGTGATCAAGTTAATAGTCTTGTACAACAGAAGGTAAGTGTTATTATTCAATTTCAGGAATTTAAAAAAAGAAACGTATGAACATGAGACTCTACAATTAAGTTGCATATCTATGGTGATATTTTGTACACAATACAACATGTATATAATAATGTGAATATGTCTATTTTTATCCCCCTGTGAAAAAATCTTAGATACGCTATTGATACAGTTAATAATATTTATATTGTTACATTAATATGTGAACATGAACCTACTATACATTGATACCTATAAATATAAGATCAATACAATAAAAGATAATTTACTAATGGACCTTTTATTTTAAATGCAAGAGCTGAGAATTAATATTTTGAAATCTTTAAAAACCATTACAAATTAAGCATTAGCCAAAGGTAATAATATTTAAAGGTGGATTAGATAATGAAAAAAATTAACTAGGGTCAATATTAAGAACGTTATTTATAACAAAATAATTAACACTCAATATATCCAACTCTAAAACTTTAAAGTTAACACAGAGAAAAATATTCACTTAACTCAGTTGAAAATATTAAGTTAATTAATGTCTTGCCACCTTGTCAAACAAAGTGATTGTGCAATTATAAAAATGTCTAATACTAACCAAACATTTTGTTAAAAATGTATTCTTTTGACAGCAAGGTGCTAAGATGCCATCAAATTGAAAAATAATATAAAAAATTACATTAAAATATTTGGTAAGTAAACTGATTTAATTAAGACATGACCAGTGGTTAATAAATAAGAAGTTAGGCTTAAACTAAATTCATTCAACATTTGTAGTAATAATAATCAGTGGAGTGCCGAACTGACAAGCAGACCTGTGGCAAACTATGCAATTTGATCCCCCTCCCCACCACCAACAGTTTTTTCACTATTTTTTTTTTTATTATTCAAAATAATAAATATTATTAAGTTTTTTTAGGCATAAGTTGCACATCTATACTAACACACCCATCCACCTAACCGAATTTTTCCTGAGGCAATGACCTCAAAAAATTACTATTCAGCACGCCTCTGATAATAATAATAATAATAATAATAGCTATTGCTACAATCAAATAAATCTCAATGAAATTTTCTATTTTTACTTGACTGTATGATACAAATTACACATATTAAGTAGGCATTGGTACCTAATTAAAAATATGTACCCAATAATTTAATAAAGAATGTTAGGTAACTGAAAACAACTTAATATTCTACTCTTAATTTTATACTTTAACTACTATTGTCTATTGGTACATAGGTTTTCACTCAACAATAATTTTAATTATATTCCAATTAAGATTTGTGATTTGTAACAATAAAACAAACTCTCATTCTATAACTTTAATCAAAGTAACTTACCTTTGATCAACCATTCGCAGTGAGTGTTCTGTGAGTAATTTGTTCCCGGGGGACCATGAGTGATGATTCCACTAGCCTGGGACAAGATGGTCCGGGTCTTGTCGCAAGGCACGTCGTTTGAACGGACAGCATTCAACAACAAGGCAATCGCTAGCAATTCCCTCGGAAACATGACAGATATTTCTCCCATTATGGTTTAACATGTTGGATACACATTAAACGCATTGCTCATCATCTCATTTTGGAGTGCAACAGAGTTTGTAGATGAAAAATCAAATGACCTATTAAGATGCATCGAAAATTCGATATCAATAAGATGGAACGTTGATTAGTTACCTACATAGTTTCGAACATGGCCGGGAGACATTTAAGACGTGTTATATGGGACGGTAACGAGCGATATTCATAGTTTAATGTTGGATTAATAAAAAAATTATTTACTAATTCAGATTCTTATCACACAATTTGTGTTTTGATTTCTGTGCCATTATCACTTAAGGCGTATCGTTACTCGTTATCACCGAATATCAAAAACAAACAAAACCAGATAAAGTATTGATGTTTTTCATTCAGACGGAGGGACACAATATACAACATACAATATAGTCTATATACATGATACATCTCGATGACTGAAAGTGAAAGTGTCACATATTCTGTGATACTATATTACCATAATACCATTATATTATGCAAGTGCACAACGAACGCTATGTAGGTACCTTGTAATTTGGTAGAAGTATCTATAGTATAATTACATTGATTACTATAATTAATGGTACTACTTAAGGGAATATTTTGTTTGGCATTTGATGGTTAACGTCTTTGTACAAAACTATCAGGAGGAAAGGGAGGTACCTAAACTTTTTTTTTTTTACATTTTCGAACCGACGAACCCGCGGAAATTGCTTTTGCATTACAACCGCGGTGTAGTGAGGTACCTACCTAACACGAAAACAATTGTAATTTTTTTTTTGTTATTTTCATAAATATTTTTATATTATCAAATTTAATTGATCAGTGTTTTCAGAATTTATGACCCTGTTATTTTTTTTTTGTGTTCTGATGACTGATGTTGGTTTATTTTTTACTTCAGCCCTACATTTTGTACAAGAAAAATGGATTTTATTCGTCATGTACGTGTACATAGTGTTTGTGCCTAGTGTTGTATGAAAACAATTCTACAATACAATTCTACAAATATTAGTATTTCTATAAAAATACTGGCTACATTTCTAAAACAAGAGTAGTTTAATGTTTATATACCCAGGTGGACGGTGGTACAATTTTAGATTCTGTGTAGATGTATATAAATGTATTGATTTTACAAATAATGGGTATTATTTTCATTTTTCTTATGTGCATAGGTACACGATAAGACGGTAGGTAGACTAAATAATGCTTTGATTTCCAAATTCAGTATCTTTTATGGTGGGAAAGTGAATTTAGTTGATAATTTTGATAGGTGAAAATAGAAAATTCACTGATTTTGGAAAATTAAACAAATTAAGGAAAAACGGGGATTTATACGCAAAACTAATTTTCAACAAAATCGATTAAGTTTTTTTGGCGTAAATCAAAAACGAATAGCTATATTGATTTTTGGAATTTTTAAAGAAAGTTTATATTACAATTTTCTATATACCAAACATTTTGAGCTGTTTATAAGCGTGAACAATTTTTGATTTTTTTAGTTTTTTTTTCAATTACTACCATAGGTAATTTGATGCTCGATTAAAAAAATTTTAATTTTAATAAATTATTAGTCCACTAAAATTGTATTAATGTAATTTAAAAAAGTTGCTCTGCTGAACAGTAGGTTACAAGGGAGTCACTGTATAATGGATGGTATATTGGTATTAAATTTGAATTCAATGATATAATATCATTGTATAAGAAAAACGAATCTGAGCGGAGAAGGTATGTCAGTCTGGGTATAAGACACATTATACACTTATCTATATGGTATTAAAATAAATTGACCTATAATAGGTAAATATAATAAATTCCAATTAATCATATCACAATATCCTTTAGGTACTTATAAAGCGTTATACATCAACAACAAACCTTAATACTATCATAGATATATAACAGTATACTTTAGAAGTATCAAGTACAAGTACCCATGAATAATATTATACAATCACAACAAAATAACTAAAATAGTTATTCTAGGTTTTTATTATGTAATTTCGTCCAAATTTGAGCTTTAAATGCTTATAACAAAAAACTGTGACAAAGGATATTTAATATTTTTCAAATATCATTGTAACAATATAGTAGGAGACTTGTTTTAAATTTACAAGTATTTTTAATCAACAAATAAAGTTTTATCAACATTCAAAGAAAAAAAGGTGCTCTGGCGCTCTGCTGTACAGTAGGTTACAAGTGGATCACTGTATAATGGATGGTATTAAATTTGAAATCAATGATATAATATCATTGTATAAGAAAAACGATTCTGAGCGGAGACAATGTGTCAGTCTAGGCATAAGGCATATTATATACATTATAAATTATAATATATATTATAAATTGACGTTTAATAGGTACCTACCTATCTATAATAAATTCCAAATTAATCATATCACAATATCCATTAGTTACTTATAAGGCGTTAACAATCAACAATAAACCGTGATACTATCTTAGATATATAATAGTACACTTTAGAAGTTTCAAGTACCCACGAATAATATTATACACTCACAACAAAATAACTAAAATAGTTATTCTAGGTTTTTTATTATGTAATTTCTTCCACATTTGAACTTAAAATGACTATAAAAATAAACTGTGCTTATGTATTTTTTAGATTTTTTGGTAACAGAATTAACTACTTACGTGGAATCTTGTTTTAAATTTTCAATCCTTAGCTATAAAAGTTGAACATTTTATAAATTATTAACTATAAAATAATTATTAAATTTTGTCCAAATTCGATCTTTAAATGTTTATAAAAAAAAATTGTGCCTATGTATTTTTAATATTTTTCAACTCATATTGTAACAATATATCAGGAGACTTGTATTAAATTTTTAAACTTTTTGGCAAAACAGATAATACTCAATTGATATTTATAGAAAAAAAACTAAAAAAATTGAAAACTGAAAATGTCCGTAAACAGCTCAAAAAAAGTCAAAAAAAGTCGAAATATTTTCAAAATAGCATGGTGTATAGGAAATGCTAATATAAATATTCAGTGAAATTTTCATGAATCTACAGTCATTCGTTTCTGAATTACAACAAAATAAGGAAATCGCTACACGAGAAATCGAGTGAATATCCAATGTTGTAAAAATTTGAATTTCAAACGCTCATAAAAATGTTATATGATTTTCTTATAGACATTTTTTTTTTTGATAAAGGTAGATAATCTTATAAGAAATCTTGTATTAAATTTTAAAATCTTAGATTTAAAAATAAACTTTTTTACGAATATTTAACTCAAAATAATTTGCTAATTTTCGTGATTTTTCCGTATTTTGTCAATTTTTTAACTTTAAAATTTAAATGTTTTAAAAAAAAAAACTGTGACTAAGGATTTTTAATATTTTTCATCTGCCTTTGAAACAATATGCTAGGAGCCTTCTATTAATTTTTCGAGATTTCTTAACCAAAAAATAAAATGTTATTGATATTTTTAGAAAAAAAACGGAAAATAAAAATATCCCTAAACAGTTTAAAATAAATCAAAATGTTATCGTGTATATAAAATGCAAATATAAACAATCAGTGAAAATTTCATGTATCTACGGTAATTTGTTTTAAAGTTTTTTTTTTTTTTTTTTTGGCATAAACAATCTATACTATTTGAAGCACAATAAGTTTATATGATAAGATCTTATCATAGAGTAATAGAACATGATTAGTTTGAATAAGCAGCCACCCATTAGTGGTTCTTGGCTAATGAAATTTTTTTTTTTTAATTGTTTATATTATTATTATTCAGAGAGTTAGACATTAAAGTTTTGTAAAAGGTCACGGCACCACTTTCTTTTTAACCTACGGTTTGGGTTTCCTGGGAGTGTAAGGATGTCTTTTATAAGAGGATTTGTATGATTTTGAAGTCGTTTATGGAAACATGTTTAGAAAATGCGTGCTTTCGCTTCTATTGTTCTCATACAGAGATCGTTATGAAGGGCTAGATTAGATATATAGGGGGGAGCATTGGACAATCGTCGGAGCGAAATATTTTGGAATGTTTGGATTCTGTTTATATTTGATTTTTTTGCCGCACCCCATAATTGTAGTCCATACGTCCACATTAGCTTGAGAAGAGATTTGTAGATTAGTAGTTTGATGTTAAGGGGGGAACACTTATTTCTAATTAACAGGGGTCTGAGAATACGCATGCGATTATTTAAGGATAGCCTTTTGGATTGAAGGTGGTTTTTCCACGTCAGTCTTTTGTCAAGGATTAGCCCTAAGTATCTGACCGTGTCGGATGCAGGCACGTAGCCAGAAAATTTCTACTAGGGGGGCCAATAATGTTTGGCCCTTTTATTACTTTCCAAAATTTTTCTTTATGAAATTCTTGTAAGGGGTATGCAATACAAAGAATCTTATTAATTTAAATAATTTACCTTTAGTTGGTAATTGGTTAAAATTATTTTTTTCACAACAAGTTATACCTAATACTTACTTATTTAAGAATTACAAAAATAGAAAGTACCTGTAACAAAAAAAAAAATAAATATAGAATTACCTACATCTTCACTTATGGGATACATTTTTCATGCTATGAAAAATAAATCTACATACATATTTAAAATAATAAGCTGCTTCAATTGTTTAACTTCAAAAATTAATTCATATTTGAATACTTATCAAAAATAATAGAGATAAATGATCATCGATTTTTAAATTAATATAATTTTTAAAGTAACTCAAATTTATTAAAAAAAAAAAAAAACACATACTAGTAGAAAATATTAATAATACACTTATACTTATATAAATATTAAACAGTGCAATATAAAATAATTTTTCTGTTTTTATGATTTTCCGAAAACAATTGTACAAAAATATCTAGATCTAAGTTTTTAGAATTTTTTTTTTTATGCTCATTGAAGCTAAATTATTTAAACGATCATTTGTCATGCGATTCCTCAGAAAGGTTTTCAGTCGTCTCAGACATGAAAAAGTTCTTTCCCAAGCTAACTTAGCATAGACTTATAACTGCGGCTAATATATTATTGTTTTTAAAAAGGGTATCAAGACCCTATTATATTGTATGTTTTTCAGATAAAGTTATCCACGGTTCCCCGAATATAAAAATTAAATTATTACAATAATAATTGTATTACCTAATAGTAATCACAATAGATTTCTCTCAATGTGCATAATCACATTTTTGATAATTGGTAAAAATAATTATATTTTGAATTTGGGGGGGCCGGCCTTGGGCCAGAGTATATTTAGGGTGGGCCCGGCCCACCCAGGCCCCCCCTGGCTACGTGCCTGGTCGGATGTGGGAATTGGTATGTTGTTAAGGGTAATGTTTGGGCATATTCCTTGTTTAAGCGTAAACGTTGTGTGTACCGATTTATTTTGGTTAATTTGGACACGCCATTTTTCATACCACTTAGACAAGTGATTGAGATGCATTTGTAAGTTTGTTGATGCAATTACAGGATTGTTTTAAAGTTACAAAAAAAACCAAATTCAATTTTGTGAAAATCGATTTTACTTAAAAATTCCCGTTTTTCACGGTGCTTTTGAAAAATACTGGGAATCTTAAATTTTGACCTCCCTAATGCACCAAAAATATTCACTTTCCCATCGAATAAAATACTGAAGTTGAAAATTGAAACATTATTTCGACTACTTATTAAATTTTAATTTATTAAGTTTAAATTTTATAAATTTTAAATTTATAAAAGGAGGTAAGTGGATTTCACTCTGCTGCACAGTAGCCTGTAGGTCACAATAGTGGGTCACTGTATAATGATCAATGGATGGAATTAAAATTGAATTCATTGATATAATATTATTGTATACGAAAAACTATTCTGGGCGGTGACGGGTTGTCAGTGTGGATATTTTATATTATATTTATAATATTATTACTTATTTTTGATACAGTAGCTGGTAAGTTGAACTAATATGATAAAATTATAAACTAAATTACAAACTTTGTCCAAATTTAAACATAAAATCACCATAAAAAAGGTGGGAAGGTGGATGTCGCTCTGCTGTACAGTAGGTTACAAGTGGGTCACTGTATAATGGATGCTATTAAATTTGAATTCAATGATACAATATCATTGTATAAGAAAAACGATTCTGAGCAAAGACGGTATGTTAGTGTAGGTTTAAGACAAATTATATACATATCTATGGTATAAAAAAAAATTGACCTATAATAAATTCCAAATTAATCATATCACATTATCACAATATCCATTAGGTAGGTACTTATAACACGTTATACATCAACATCAATAACAAACCCTGATACTATCATAGATATATAATAGTACACTATTTAGAAGTTTCAAGTAGGTACAAACGAATAATATTATATAATCACAACAAAATAACTAGGTTTTTTAATATGTAATTTCGTCCAAATTTGAACATAAAATGACTATAAAAATAAACTGTGATTGTATATTTTTTAGATTTTTCGGTAAGAAAATTAACTACTTACGTGGAATCTTGTTTTAAATTTTCAATCCGTAGCTATAAAAGTTATACATTTTATAAATTATTAATTATAAAACAATTATTAAATTTTAAATTTGGTAAATTTTGTCAACATTTTATTTTTTAATCATTTTATAATTTATTAATTACGATGATTAATGATTAAAGATTTTGAAAAATTCTGTCAAAATTCGATGTTTAAATGCTTATAAAAAAAAATGTTGCCTATGTATTTTTAATATTTTTCAACTGATATTGTAACAATATATCAGGAGCCTTGTAACAAATTTTTACATTTTTTGGCCCAACAGATAAAACTTTATTGATATTCATAGAAAAAAAAACAAAAAAAATTGAAAAATGAAAATATCCGTAAATAGCTCAAAAAGGATTAAAATATTTTCAAAATTGTATGGTGTATAGGAAATGCTAATATAAACATTCAGTGAAATTTTCATGTATCTATAGATATTCGTTTATGAATAAGCGGAAAACCTAACCCATTGTAAAATCAATACATTCATCGTTTCACTCAGAATCTAAATATGTTAATATATTTTTGAGATTTTTTAGTTACAAAATTAAAAAAAAAAAAAAAACATCATTGTAAAATCAATACATTCATTTTTCCACTCAGAATCTAAAATGATTTGATAGTGAAAAATGTATGTAACGACGTAAGTAGGTTAACTGTACCCAAAAAATCTCAAAAATATATCAACATATTTTATATTCTGAGTGAAACGATGAATGTATTGATTTTACAATGATGTGTGTTTTTTTATTTTTTATTTTTTTCATTTTTGTGTCTGTGTACACGATAAGAAGTCGAAATAATGCTTCGATTTTCGACTTCAGTATCTTGTTCGATTGGAAAGTGAATATCGTTGGTGCATTGGGGAGGTCAACATTTAAAATTCCCAGTACTTTTCAAAAGCGAAAATAAAAATAAAATTAAAATTAAGAAAAAACGGGAATTCTTACGCAAAATCGATTTTTCAGAAAATTGAATTTGGTTTTTGGTGTAACTTTAAAACAAATAACCGTTTTTTGCATATGGTACGTAAGACTTTATAAGTCTCTTTGTGACAAGACTGTGTTAAAACTATAATTTACATCTAGATTCTAGATTGTACGAATAAATGAAAATCAGTAGATATGTGTTCGTTTATCACGATGTTCGCATATCACGTTATTCATTATTAGGTACTTATATTTATTACCTAGTATTTTATACCAGCATTTTTAAAAATCAAGTTTTATTTCACAATAGTTTAAAAATATCCAAAACATGCAATGGTGTCCTCCGTCCATCATATTAATCATTAATGAATATAGGTACCTATACCTATATTAAAATTTGTATACCCGTGTTTAAATTATTTTTGTCATGTTTATATAGGTACCTACTTATTTTTTAGTTTTTTATTTCAAAAATTGTAATAGGTTTATGAATTTTTCAAAAATAATATAAAAATGTAGCTGCATAAATTTAAGCATATTTTGAAAATGTTGACTTCATATTTCGATAGTTTTTAGTGCAACAAGTCAAGTCCCGAATCCTAAATTTATTTATATACGAAAACTGTAAAAACTTGGTTTTAATCTATACTGAACCCCTCCCTCCCCCCCATTTCATAATTCAGTTTACGCCACTGACTGTACAGCAGAGCGACATCCACTTATCCGCTTTTTTTAAATTTATTTTTGTGTCTTTGTACACCATAATAGTAGTCAAAATTATGCTTCAATTTTCAACTTCAGTATCTTGTTCGATTGGAAAGTGAATATTGTAGGTGCATTGGGGAGGTCAAAATTTAAAATGTCCAGTATTTTTCAAAAGCGCCAAGAAAAACAAAAGAAAAAATAAGGAAAAACGGGAATGTTTACGCAAAACCGATTTTTAACAAAATCGATTTCGGTTTTTGGTGTAACTTTAACTTAAATTTTAACTGGTTGTTTATATTTGCATTTTCTATACACCATAAAAATTTCAAAATATTTTGATTTGTTGTAATATTATTACACAGTGTCTTAGTTGAGGGTCATGTTTTTCGTGTTTCTTTACATGTATATAGCTAGCATAAAATGTGTGCATACTATGGACCGTGCAAAACCGTCCAGATATACAGTTTTTTTGGAGCGCATGTAACTCTACCACGAGTACATTTTTTTAGTGCAAACTCCGTCAGGAAAATAAAACATTTAAAGTTGGGTTGGGTTCATATAAACTCCACCAGTGAAGAAAATCAAGTAACAGTATACAATTAATATAGTACACTAATTATTATGAAACAAAAAATCGTAATTTTATAATAATAATCATCCTTATTAATAATAGGCAGTTAAATATGCGTATATGCCAAAAAATATATAAAACTTTATAATAAAAATAATAAATGCCCGAACAAATCATACTAATTGTAATGGTCAGTATTAAATTAAAAAATCATGATGGATAATTGTAATAATCAAAAAATATATATAGGTACCGTACCGTACTATGAGAATTAAGAAAATAATAACATATGGTATAAATCTCAAGTGTGTACGGTTATTTGTTTTTGAATTACAACAAAATAAGAAAATTGCTAATTATAAGCCCCTGGTCACAACTCTGCTTTCAGATTTTTGAGTAAATAAATTTCTTGGGAGTATTATACTCAAAAATTATGCAAGTTTAGCCCCACCGCTACCTACGGATTTTTAGGGGGTATTTTTGGTCCCAAGGCAGGGTGTTGAAAAATCGACTTACAACTTTTATTACAAAATATATCATTAAACAGTCTGACTATATATGTGTACTAAACTATGATTTGTTTGCTCCACATGAGGATACCATCAGAGACATAGACCAATTTCTAGCTGTCTGTTGAGTAGGTATGAAAAGTTTTGGAATTTGATCTTAGCAAATAGTACTTATGAGTACACTCCCCGGACACCTACTATAGTACTAAAGCATTTTTGAAATCAAATCAAATCAAATAACGAATGTCCGGAAAAATATTAACTTTGTTAGGAAAAATTCATTTAAATACAGATAAAAAAAAAATTTTTTTTATTTTTTTATTTTTAAAGCTATTAGTCTAAACTATGAAAAAAAAAAACTTAAAAGATACTTTAATTATTGATGCTTGGTCAATAAAGGGTTTACAAAAAATATTCAAAATCATAAAATAATTTATAACATATTTTTTTTTGTTTTCAAAATACATTTACAAGAAATTGGCAATTTTTGGAATGTAGACATTTTTCTTGAAGGAAAGGCAGCATCACATTTATTACATTTGTAAGGATTCACACCTAAGTGTTTTCTGTTATTGTGGTATCCCAAATTCCGGTTGCTATTGAATGTTTTATTGCAAAAATTGCAGAGGATTCGTTCCTTATTATGAAGCTGTCGGGTGTGTTTACGTATGTTTGAATGGTCGTTGAATCTGGAATCACATTTCTCGCATTCAAATCTTTTTAAACTGGCGTGTTGCTGTTGGTGCTGCGATTCTTGGAATTTTGTATTGAACATTCTTGGGCAAAAGTTACATGGACATTTTTGTCTTGTATGTATCTCCATATGTCGTTTAAACCAACATTTGAATTTGAATATTTTGTTACATTGCGTGCACTTATACTCTTGTTTTTCTTTGCCGTTATCATAGTTGTCTTCATTGTTACTGTCCCCATCGGTTTCACCATTGCGGCATTGCCATCATCACTGTCAAGAAATACACTGTCTGTATCTTCTCCTTTGTTGCTATGTACAGCAGTGTTAACTAAAAACATTTAGTTACATATTATATAAAGAAAGCAAAAATAATTAATTTGAACAGTACCTAGTTAAATATTTTACCTGTTCCATGCATACGATGAATGAGGTCTGAAGAATTGCTTTCGTTAAAAACTGTTCCTTCAAATTCATAACCGCCAACAAAATATTTTCGATTTTTATTTCAGTATCAACGTTTGCTTTAGTTCTAATAAAAGTTCTGAAAAAATGATTAACTATTTTAAAAATTAGAAAACTATGTACCTATTTCACTCATATTTCATAAACCAATTTCCATATTCAAAATATATCAAACCTAATAAAATATTTTATAAATACCTATTCAAACGTATAATTACGATTTAGACCCAGATTTTTGTAAAAGCTATTTTTTTATAATTGGGCATAATTGTTTGTTGCCAATTCTATACTGTATAGAAATTTATTAAATATGAGTATATGACCCTACTCTCTCATATATAGAATGTCTCCAAATGGTAGGTGTACAACCATAAATCAAAATTTGAATTTAATAAGTCATTAACTTTTTGATAGTTTCAAAAAAAATTATTATTGAACTATGTTAATGATTTCTAAAACAAATTGTATTAACAAATTACATTTTAACTGAATGCAATTATTTGAGAGTTAGTCAATACAACGGTTCTTATGAGACTATGTTCTTATGTTACTCTATAATACTTGTCCGTTTTCAAGAGTATCAGAATTGAAAAAGCTGGTAAGTGGATGTCACTCTGCTGTATAGTAGGCTACAAGTGGGTCAATGTATAATGGATTGTATTAAAGTTGAATTCAATGATATAATATCATTGTATAAGAAAAACGATCCAGAGCAGAGACGGTTTGTCAATCTGAATTTTTTATATTGTTATTATTTATTATAGCCTGTTTAATATTAATTATTGTACACCATTCTAAAACCACCAGTACTGTTATTATTACTAATGCTGCTCACACACACTGTAATTGTACACACATTCACATTATAATTATGTAACTAGAAAATTATTACCAAACTTTATAACTGCCGGATCGGCGATAATTAATTAGGTAAATAAATGTTATAATAAAATATATTTACTAATATAAGCTAACAAGACCATCTCAGTTCAGAATTATTTTTCATAATATGCATTATGCAATGTTTTAGTGACCTACTCAATGCCAAGGTAAACTAAAGACCTACTGAACAACAGATCGGTTTCCTACTTGCCCAATTTTTTCTTTGTATAGAACAATTTTTGACTTGTAAATTTTACAAGTTAAGAAAATAACTTTGATCTTAACTTATGTATATTTTAATGAACGAGTTGCCATGGGCAGTATAATTAAAATATGTAAAGTCATATAACACTATGAAGTAAATTTAAGTCTTACCCCATGAGTTCAGAAGAGTGGTTTTTGTTAAGATGTGTTCCTTCAAATGTATATCCCTCTATAACATCTCTTTCAGTTTTTATCTTGATCTTAGATGTGTCTTCTCTTTCAGTTTTGCATGTATTTATAAAAAATAAAATTATTATAAAAACTAATAATATGAAGATTATAATATAAAATTGGAGAATTATTTTATGTTGTTCATAAAACAAATTTATATTACAATTTGAAGTAAGCCCATGTACTGACTAATCATTTAATTTCTTCTTGTTAAAATTATTGAAGATTCAAGCTCAACTTTTTTTGTTTTCCACTAACAACACCTTTATAAAATATTTTTTCCACCAATGGAATTATTTATATATTTGAATATTTAACTATAGATTCCTAATTAAAACAATATTTCAAATATTTTGATTGATAATAAGGTATAGTCTATTTATTCCACAAACCTATTCATATTATTGGTGATATTTCTATATAAGAACTGTTTAAAAAAATCTATCTCTTTCTTGGTTAAAGACATATTTTTTAAGAACAATTTCATTAAAGTAGTATCATCAAATTTCCTATTAAAAGATGTAAATTAAATTTTTAAATTTTTTCTTTCGTCAAAAGAATATCTAGTGACTTTAACCTCTCCGCTTCCCTCAAAGCAATATACTGTGCACTTGTACGTCCAATCGTAGAATACGGCTCAGTTGTATGGGATCCCCAAACAACTGATGCTTGTCTTCAACTAGAACGGGTCCAGCGAACATTTTTATGTTACATGAAACATTCTCTTAACGTAAACTGCACCCCTCACGAATCACGATTACACTCCTCTTCTCAGTTTGCTTAACTTATCCTCCCTAGCTGACCGTCGTCGCTTCAATAATCTCTTCTCTCTTTCCTTAACAAGCTCCTAACAGGCTTGATCGATTCCCCATCCCTTCTTTCTATCATTAACTTTAGAGTTCCTGTTAGGTCCACCCGCAATAATCATCCTTTCTTAATACCCTTCTGCACTAGAAACTATCTAAAAAACGAAAATATTACGAGAATAATGAAATTAGCCAATGAGGATCCGTTGTTCCTTTAATAGTTTTACTTTTGTATTCATTGTTTAGTTTAATTTTATATTTTATACTTTGTTTTATTATTCATATTATGTCATTGTATAATTGTATTGTACACCTAATTATTTCAACCTGGGCTCACGCCCGTTTATTCAATAAATAAATAAATAACTAAAAAAAAAAATTGATTTTTTTTATTATTTGGTAGATAACTTATGTATAAATTAGATTCAATGTACGAATTAAAAAATACATAAATTATTAAAACATAGTTTTCTAATATAAAATTCTTTCAAAATGTACGTTAAAATTACATTTAGTGATGCTACACTAGGGTGTTCCTTAATTTTCAATTTCAAAATATTTTTGGTCTCACCCTCTAAATCGGTGGTGTATATAAAAGTGAACTGCAAAAAATTTCAGGTCAATTAAATAAAGTTAACCCGTGCCGACTTGAAGTTAAAGTTTGAGCTTAATACATTTTTAAATAATTTTAGACAATTTTTGTATTTTCGTAAATATTTCGTAAACCATTATGAAAATCGTAATTTTTTATAATATGTTTTTTCAAGTAAATTAAATTTCCAATATATTTTATAGTATAACATTTTTTAATAAATCTATTAATTTATAAGATGCATAAGTTTTAATCTTAAAAAACAGAATTTCTCCACAAATTTATAATTTACATTTTATTATTTTATTGTAGGATTAATAATAATAATCTTAACTTATAATATTTGGTAAAATTATAAAATGTTCAATGTTCATAGTAATATTATGTACTTCTTATACACTTATTTGTGTAATTATTGGTTCTTCATATTTTCGTATTATACTCGTATAAATAATAAACGATAAGATTGTGAAAACGATTAAGATGTGTTGAAATACGTATTGTTTATGTATAACTTATCGCATTAATAGTTTCCGTAGGTATTAGTCTTGCTTTATAATTTATAAAAGATATTATTTTGTTAGTGATACTCATTCATTTCAGTTGTGTCAACGTCTTATGTGTTAAAGGTTATTATTGTGTTTGTCGTTAGTAATTCATAATAATTTAAATAGCAAAAATGTCAATAAAACTGAGAAGTGATTTTCAAATATTTTTAATTGAATCTCAAATCACACAAATTCATGGCTCAAAACTTCCATCCAACGGGCAAGTACTTTCTGTATTTTTCTACAATATGAGAACCGTTAATCTTACTACTAGGGAATGTGCGGCGTTAGCTGTACGAGAGTGTTGCATTTTTTGGGAAAAAGCCCGGATTCCTATTCGAGCTATTCATCATTGCATAACTAAATTAATTAACTTGTACGAGGAATGGAGTAATCTACAGAAAAATGCACAAAAAGTTGGTGAATCTTATCGGTTAAAAGAAAATGATTTAAAAAAATAGATTTGTTATTTGATATTGCTCGTTAAAATTAATTAAAATAGAAGTTGATAAACAGTTTCTAATAAACCAGCGTTTACCAGGGCGTCCTGGTTGTCTCGGAGGTATAGATATTAAAGGAGAAATAAAAGAAAATATTCACATTCAACGAAAGTTGAATGAATCGAAAAGAAAAGAAATGTATAATACAAGTTGTGCTTCAACTTCGACATTACTCGATAACTCATTTGAGCAAAATTTAGAAACTGATAGTCTAGACTCTAGAAAGTAGCGATTTATTGGAATTAGAGACCAGCATTAATTCTTTAGAGCTAATAGAACCACCAACTAAAAAAAAGAAATGCCGTGGAAAAATAAATTTTATAACACCAAAATTGGCCGGAGCGTTAGATAGATGTCAATTAAGTATTCAAGATTCTGTATATGTTCTCCAGGCTACTTTAGAAGCTTTAAATTATAATACAGACGATTACGTAATTAACCAGATTTCTATACACAGAGCATATTATAAAAAATTACGATTTTCATAATAGTTTACGAAATATTTACGGATATAGATTCTATATATTATCGTGTTACTATATTTTGTTATAAAATATTTCATGTTTGATTTAACTAGGTACATGAAATAGTTTTTCAAAATTGTTCAAATATTAGGTGATACTGTAAAGTTTTTAATATTAAAGTTGGAAATTATGGGCTATTCCTTTTAAAAAGTCTTCTTTACTTAAATGATCTTAGTCGTCTCATATTTGAAAAAATTTGTTATTCACGGTCTTTGCATTTGGGTTTAACACGTCTAAATTGTATTTGCTGAAATTATATGTCCTGACTACAATCGTCCTTTATACAATATTAAAGACGCTCATCCTTTTTAAATTAATCTATACATTTTTGTATAATTGAATGGGATGCGTTCAAAGTGGATACAAAGTTACAAACCCATTATGCCCATTTGATTTTACAGGAGATATTTTTAGGAATATTCTTATAACAATTCCGTAGCGTAACTGAAAGTATTGATGATCTCCTTCGTTGGTAGAAACTTGTATACACTATCTTAAAAATAATTTGTCAACGGTGATATTAAAACAACATTATTTTAAAGTGAATTCCTATACTATTCTAAATATTCTTGTTTGAGTCCTTATTATAATTTATAACTCTTGCCTCTCGAATGCTTTCCAATAGATATCGTCGATGGAAAAAACCACCTGATCTGATTTGTTACTAACAACACTTTAAATGGTATTAAACTCAGTTTATTCAGTGCACGGTGTTAATTTAGTGAAGTAGAAAGGCCTTAATTGAACAATTATAGTACTCCAAATTTTGATAAATAGGTATAATACTATGAACTGTTTTTGTCATCAATTCGCTTTTAACCAATAACTGCCCCCCCCCCCCCCAATGATCACTGATATCATATGTACCTATACAACCCGTATCTATTTTGTAATGCATATTATGAATAAATTACGCTTATCCTAAAATAAAAGGATTATAAATCAAATGGTTTTATTGTTAATTATGCGCACGAATGTACAGTAAATTAAATGAATGCTGAATAAATACAAATGTTCAATTAAATTAATAAAACAATTATAAGTTCGTAGTTAAGAATTATAGACATTTGAATTTAAAATCAAATCATTTGTAGGTATATAGTACGTAGCATAGTTCATGATGTATCCTGAATAAAAATATATATACCTTATAAGTTATAAATATAATTTGATATAAAAAAAAAATGTTTTATTTTAAATTGTAATAGACACTTGAAGTCTTGAAATATATTTTATAACGACGTTTTAAATTATATTTTCACGAAATTAATTTTAGAATTAAATGTAACTATTATATTTTCCCTTTAGATAAATATAATTAACACTTCCATTCAAATTGTATTCTTCATTTGTATTTAATATCAGGCTCAAATTGATGATTGCACTCCATTGCAATGCAAATATCCCTCACATTTTCTGTGAATCGGAAAAGAAATGTACGAGTTCTCTGATCAGTTCTATTTTTTTAGTTTTAAATATTTGTAAGCTCTTGGAAATGGTACTTGCAAGTGTAAAAAGCGTAAAATTAAAATAAAATAAAAATACCTAAATGATTTAATATTTTTTTTATTACATTTTATATTAATTTGAAACAGTTTTTAATTATTATAATTTGTGTACCTAACGTTTAAACCATTTCAGACCAAATTAATTTTATGCCACTACTGAAAATTATGCATATAGAAACATAAAAAAATAAAACTATATATCCAGTGTAATTAGTGCAGGTGAATGGAAAAAACCTGTGAAAATCTACAGGTCTTTTATGTATAATTATCTTTTTACGATGCTATTAAAAATAAATTACAAAGTAATCCTAGGCAAGATTGTCTTGGCGTACGCACTCACTTAGTGAACCTTTCAAATAATTTAAATCGTTTTTTATTCGGTAAGTGTACTCGGAGTACATTAAGCTGATCGAACTCTGTTATAGAGGTAAGCATTTAAATATGTCGATTTAGAGTTAGTGATTTAGACTAATGTCATATTCCACAATGGTCATCATGACAACACCAGTTTTACTTAAACATTTTAGTATTGCGCATAATACATACGATTTTCCATTTTTTCTTTTTATTATAGTTATGTACGTTTTTAAATATCAACAACATCCGAGAAAAAAAGATTCCCGGTCATTGTATTATTTATAAATTATATTTCATAATTCCTTTGTATGTTTGTATTTGAATCTAAAAAAAAAATTTTTTTAATCCAATATTAAGTTGGTAATACTTTTTATAGCTTATAAAATATGTTCAACCTCAATTTAATTTTCAGTTTGTACTGAATAGATAACTGTATAATGCTTTATGTACCTATATTTTAAATAGTTTGTATACAAACAACAATTTAAATAATTTACCAAAAATATCTTAATAAGTAAATTTAATACTATTTTTGTTTATTCATAAAAATATAAAAATAGATAATATAGCATACATTTTGATTAAAAACTGTCAATTGTACATATTATGATCTACACAAAATAAATAGATTTTCGTAGAAATTATGAATTCGAGGAAAGATTTACTTTAAATTATTATACAGTTCATGTGCCTACAACAACAGTAAGCTTATTGAAGAACAGTCAACACAATATTTTTCTATTGCAAATATTTTCTCTATAAAAAAAAAAAAATAATATTAATACAAGAACAAGTTAATCACACGAGAGGAAAGTATTAAGGTCTGCTATCTTTTAAGGGTGTAGATAAAGATTTGTTATCTTCAGCTTAAGACAATGTTTCTACATTTCTAATATTATTATGTAATAAAATAATATTTCATAAAGAGTGCACACACAAATACTTGAATTCAAGCAACATCATAATAGTATAATTTAATATGCATAATAAAACTGAAAAAGTCATTCGTGCATTTTAGTGCATAGGTATGAAATATATTTTTATCTCAGATAAAAGGAAATTTATATCAAGCAATAAGAATTGCCAAATTCGAAACAGTCATATTGTTATTATATTATATCCTCACTGAACGTCCAACAAGACGTGTCACTGTTTTTATCAGGGGTTCTCAACTGCTTTTTCGTGATAAAAATGTGTGCGACAATATTTTTTCAGGTGTGTCGAGTAATTTTCATTTTATTGTCTGTAGCTTGTGTAATGCGATAAACGATTAAAGTTAAAAGTTATACACGTAAATATGCGGTGATAATTATTTATGTTTTTTTGATTTACTCCAAACGGTAATATTGACTGTCCTTTACCTTTTTTATATCGTCGAAAAATGTGTTCTTTGTGTGTCAAAATGTAATAAAGGATCAAGTTCGCCGTCGAGTAAAATAATTTAGGAATTCTTGGTTTATATAATATATTATATTATAATACAATACCATATATTTTCGAAGACCTCGTACAATAATAGTGGACTCTCCATTATTAATAATTAATTCGGGCCGTATGCGTTTAACGGTGCCTCCGAAGTCATAGACTTTTGTATGATACATTATTATGAAAATAATATAATAAACGATAATATTATGTTATAATAATATCGTGTGCAACTACACGTGTAAGTGAAATAAATTTAATTGAAAACGGAGATGAGAAGTAAAACGACCTCGTGCGATGCGCCATCTCGAAAATGTCGATTGCCATCCGTGCTGATGGTCGGACATTTAAAAAATATATGGTCGAACTACAAAGTCAAAAAAGTAACCTATACCTACCTACGCCTTACACACATTTTGTCCTGAACGACATGATAACGGAAAAGTTATTTTTGTTTATTGTAGGAAAACTAACGGCGGACAGTCATCGTGTTCGGGGAAGGGCTGATCATCACGTCTTATGTAGAAAATTACCTCTATATCGTATAAACTCTATTCTAGTGACAATAATAATATTATACAGGGTGATTCCACCGTGCACCATCACTCCATTTTTTCCTTTAATAATGAATTCATTCAAATTCTGCTTTTTGGAACCATGTTTTTTAAATTTTTGAATTTTCGTCTATTACTTAACCTAACCTACTCATGATTATATAAAATGAGAACCCATTTTTCACTGCACATTATTGAGTGAATCATTTTTTTTAAAATTTACGTAGCTAAAATTTAAACGAGTAGTTTCTCAGTTATTAAAATGTTTATCATAAGGATGTTGGTTAATAATATTCCTTAAAATGGTTTTAAAAAAATATAAAAACAAATTAAAATTGAATCTAGTTTATTTGGACCATTAATTAGGTATTGTTTTCTACATCTATTCATGCATCTATAAGGCATGTCCACTTCTGTCTTCTACCAACATGATTCCTAATTCATGTTATTCCCAGTTTCTATTGTATATTTGGCTCATACGAAAAACATGAATACATTAACCAATGTGGGCAAAACAAACAGTAGAAACTAGTAACCCTTTTAATCGTTTAATGCTGTTTATTGTTGTTAAAACTAGACGATTTTCGCAAAAACAGTTTGATATAATAATATAATATTATTGAAATGAACGACAATGCTTAAAAGTTTCCCCTAAAAAGTGTTTCCTTCAAGAGAAGTACTCATTTAATACGGTGGACATTATTCATAATCTATAATTTTCTTATAACATTTTTCCCAGTTTGTAAACAGTTATAGTAAATTACTTGTAAATTGTGGTTTGTTAATGTAGCTTACTGAACTTGAAAAAAAGTTACCTATACAGTGTAATTGTATAATTGTGGTATTGTACTTGATAGTCGCTAGACAAAACTTGAAATTAAACTATTGTTAAACCAATTATTAATCAGTTTTAATAATTTTTTATTATTGTTAATCTAAATTTTTTTTACGATTTTCAAACAATTATATGTGTAAATTATACTGAAAATATAATATCCAGGCACTGCATATTATTACCTAGTTATACAATTTGTCCAAGATATTATAAATTTTTTAAAGATTCAAGCCAAATCGTTACATTATCGCAATATTTCGTTATTTCTTCAAATACCATCCAAAATCTTTGCTTTTCAGAATTTCTCAAATCTTCAATTGATTGTTCAGCCCATTTTTTTGCATCAGAACTAAGTCTTTCTTCTCGCTTGTAGATCATTTCCATGTGTTTATCAGACATTTTAAATGCGGCATCATTTATTGAAAATCTAAAAACCATATGATTCTTAAATAACTATTTTTTTTTATCAGGTAACATTATTCTCATATTATTTTTGATAAAAACAAACAATGAAAAACGTATAAATACATGTTGTGCATTTTTATTTATTTATTGTACCTATATACAATTAATGTACTTCAGTACGTACAATTTTGTATAATACCTATGTTAATATTAATATTATTATTATTGTATGAACTAGCTATGTTATATTATATTTAAATGAAATTGGATTTAATTATAAGGACTCACCTATCTCCAAAATGATTAATGAACTCCTTTGGTATTACTTTTATTGGATTATTCACTGCCAACCTAATGTTTTCACTCAATATTTCAGAGTAGGTACCTACTTACAATTTCACGCATATTAAAGAACATTGGCACTAACAACTCCAAAAATGATTTGAGTTCTACTTCTACAAAGTTTGCATATTTGCTTATCATATCCGTGATGGATTTATTCATATAAATGTTTTTTTCGTGCAATTTCGTTTTCAATGCAATTATCTCGAACTCGGAAACAGCTATGAAAGTATCAATTGAAAGATGTTCACTTAAATTGTCAACGTTATCCAGATCCTGAGTCATGCTTGTTTCATTTGAACTAAAATCACTTGATTGTTCTTTGGAAGAAGGACTCGTCCTTATTCTTCTTATTTCTTCAAACTCTTTTATAATATCACGGCTCATATAAGTTAATTTTCTTTCAAATCTGTTATGACTCATTTTAAACTTGAAAAACATCTCATCTCTCACTGTTAGTCTGAAAAAAATAATTATATCAAAATATTTAAATTTTTTGAAGGTATTACATTACAGTACTTTTGTAGACTTGTATTAAACAATTCCATTGCACTATCGGTAATTTGTTTCTTATATTTTTTAAAAGCAACTTTAACAGTTGAGTTCCATTTACTCAACAATTCACCATCAACATCTTCGTAGTATAAATAATTAAAAAATTGTATACCATCATTTTCGTTTAAAAAAGCTTTGTGTATAATGTTAGACTCTCCCAATACTTCTGAACCTGCTAAACTGTATTCACCGTTTGTTTCAACAGGTAATGAGCGTTCCTCGGCCGTTATATATTTACTATCGAGATACATTAACTTTGGAAATTGATCGACAATTAGTTGTCTATTATTATCGGTAGCTGGATTGTTTGACAGTTCTATGCACTGTAAATACTTGAAACGTTTCAAATAGAATATTTGATTTATGTCGGTTATCTCATTATGGCTTATGTAAAATGCCTGTAACTGTGAAATGTTATCCAAATTTTTCAATTCTGAAATATTGTTACCACTCAAGTTTAAAACATTTAACTTTATTAAATGGTCGAGATTTTCAATTGTTGTTATTCTATTATATGATAGGTTTAGTTCTTGCAGCTTCATGAGGCAATCGAGGTTTTCGATTTTCTTTATTTTGTTATGCGACAGTGTTAAACATTCTAGATTTGTAACCAACCTTAACCCTACAATGTGCACTATATTTAAAAGGCTCAGATTTAATTTGGTTATAATTAACCAGTCGAATTCTTGTTCTAACGACAGTATGAGGGCGACTTCTTTTGAGCATTCATGTTTCAAATATGATTTTTTGATAATCTCAGATGAAATTACTTGTGATTGGTTCATATTTATTTCACCAAATGTGAAACACACTGCGTGACAATCAAACTGAAACTATTGATTAGTTTATATAGTTAAATTCGACGTTTTAAGATCGACGTTCTACAACTTAATGAGAAAAACTAATATTATTGACGTATAATTAAAAATTGACTCACCGATTATTTTCACTTGAGTTCAACAAACGTCGTTGACTTTAATTGTTTAGGGTCTAAATAGAACGTTCTCTGCTAACCCACAATATGAAATTGTTATCTAAACATTGTTATTTATTACATTGTTATTATTGTTACAATAAAATCATTACCATGGTAGTTTAGAAATTACACAATAGAGTTGTAAATTAAATTTGCATTATTTAATCAATTAGTTATGACAATGTAGAACATACTTTGTCTGTAATTATAATATTAAAACTAGGTACCTAAGCAGTTTTTGTTTTTATTTTTTTTAAAAGTTGATATTATAACTCAGAACTTTGATAACTATATTATTGAATCTAGTTTATTTGGACCATTAATTATTATATTTGGAGAAAAACAAAAGTATATGTCTCCACAGGACAGTCATTAAATATTACAAAATATCTCAAGGTTTTTTAATTGTTTCTTTAATTATATTTAAAAATAATAAATATCAGAATTATTTGAATATCTGTATCATCAAAGAAAAAAATGGGTGTGCATGCTTGGTGAATCACACTGTATATAATTTGTACACCAATAGTATGCGATTCCAACTATCACATAAAACGATAACGATGGTATGCGGTATACTATCGCGTTATTGGCGTTACTTTGTTTCACGTTAAGTGTCCGTGTTTATTTTGATGGTTCTCGTATATCGATAATATTGTAAGTTTATGCATTTGACTTTTGGAAAATCGATTAAAATTACATTATGGCTAGTTGCGGTGTTTTGTACCGATAGTCGTACAGCGAAATGTTTATGAATCTGACTCCAGTCGACCCGGTTCGCTTCGGTGGCGTCATTTGCATCCCGTGATCATTTTTAATACTTTAAAATATATCTCGTCGCATTCCCGCGAGCGAAATGACCTGCTTCGGTGTTGCAAATATTGCATCTAAAATGCTTTGTGATAATGACATTGTGCACGGTATGACATTTATATGCAGTGAAGACTTTTGCTAAATACGCGACAACTGCACGGTAAATCGAGTAAGACAGAGACACTTGGAGTTAACAGTTGTTGAACTTATTAAAATTATACGTTTTGGCTATCAAAATATAGTCAGTACAAACAAATGGTTCCATTACTGCATACATAATCATAAAACTGTTTAATAAATAATTATTTATGCATACAAATTGAAATAATTTACACAAAAAATATAGTAACCAGTTACTTGCTTCATATTCGGATAATTCAAATTGCATTAAATTTGTATAGGTATTATAAATACTCGTAAACTTTATTTTTTAGTATTCTTTTTTTACCTTCTGAACCAGTTAAAGTATATTATAATTATTTCTCACTCAATATTATCCTAATATTATCCACTTTATTATATCCTATGAGTACTTTGTTGCATTTTAACCAACAAAACATACAAAGCACCTACCCAAAAAAAAAATGAATCTAATCACAGTTTTAACATAACGTATTAAAATAAAAATCATAATATTGTATTTTATCGAATACCATGATTTCGAAAAATATACCCAATACAGTAATGTTGCTATATTGCATATCCAATGTGCCGTGTTATCAAAATAATAATTGTATTATTCAAATTATATAAATAAAAATATTGCAGTAAGTACTGTGACTTTATGAAGTGCACGGTAAATAAAATACCAGCATGTGATACTTTCTGATAAAATTAACAGTTAAATGGTGGAACAAACACTGACGCAAAACAGGTAAAATTGTATTTTAAAAATTCGTTTCTGAGAATATCGAAGTCGGTTGTCATAACTATATTTTAACTAAAAATGTAACTATAATATTTTATTTTATTAGTGAAGATGTATACTTTACTGAAGCGATAATCAAAAAGTATTGAAAATAATTTGTGTAATAGGTGGTATTAGTCGATATTTTAAAATTGAAATAATTACATAGTGCAATAGTTAGAAAATATTAGACTATACGTTATGTCGAATTAGTTTGGTCTAATAATTAGTTTAACTATAGTTTCTAGTTTCATTTTTTAATTTATGGTAATTATTGTAAACAATATTTTTTATTTTTTTAATACACCGAATTATGTAAATAATACATTTTAGGTAATCGTAATGCATTATTTATTTAATATTGATTTCAATATTAATTTACTATTGGTCTTAATAAATAGATAATTAATTAAATTAAACTATAATTATTACTTTCAAGGTCAGTACAACTATATATTATTTTTTGCACTTTTTAATAAGTTAAATTTTTTATGGCTATTTAATCAATATACAAAAAATTATATAAATACAAAATATAAATCAAGAATAAGTATATCAAACCATTAGAAATACATAATAAACAAATTAAGGTCTCGTGAATGTCTTCATTGAAAAGTGTATTATGAAAAATTTTTGTAACGGAATATGTACTCAAATGTTCAAGTTTTTGAGTTTATTCATAAAAAAAATACCAGGAAAGTCATTCTGCTCTATAGAAGTAGATTTCAAGTGTTGAGTAAGTCACTGTAATAAGTGTGTTGGAGTTGAACTCAAAGAGATTAAATATTTTGATAAATTCATGGCTTATGTAACATTAAATATATGTGATGATGAAAAGTTAAAATCTATAATATGATTGATATTCTTTTGAAGTGCACCAAAATTGTAGCTTAGATATTCATGTTATCCAATTTATTTATTTTTTTATTTAATCACTGTTTTTTCAAAAGTTCTGGAAAATTTCTAGCATTGGCCAAAGAACTAATAAGAAGGTGATTAAAAACCATCCTCAAAAATGAAGTTTGAAGCTTTCTTGCCAATCCTAAAGGTGACATCACACGCATGATTGTAAAACTAATAAATTCATATAGCTCTTTTCTAAATCTACAATATCAGGTTCACTATTAAGTAAACTTCAGTTATGTTTTAAATACAATTATTTTACTCCTGCTAATATTACTTTCTAACAGATAATTATTAAGGTGCACTATACTATTATTATAATAATACATTTGATAAACATGACATTATAATTTAGTAAATAACACTTTCTATGAATTTAAAATTAATTTATTAAACTGGCATGACTGAAAAATGTAAACACATTTTTTTTGTTAGCTCACAAAGAGCAAGTTCTTTTGACTGAATTTTACATTAACATAGTATCTTATTAAATATATTAATTTACTTTATTAAATAAAACGTTTTGATGATATTGCGTTTTTAGTTATTACATATTTTATCAAATATATTTTATTCGTTCAGTTTAAAGCACAACGAAAATAAAAATATTTTCTAACGCAAACTTTTTACAATATTTGTTCTCACTTTGTATCAATTTGTAACAGAAAATTCTAAATTTTTATCCCAAATCTTATCCCAAAGATTAATGTTCTTATCATCCGGTATTATGTTATCGTCTGACCGGTACTCTGAATTCAAAACTTTGAACTACAAACTTTTTCAGAAAATTAGTTACAATTTCACGAAATGACGTGCATTTTAAATCGTATATTTTAATTTTGTAACCAAAGTCTCAAAACTAAGGTTTTACTTATTCGGAGTGCCTGGGCTAACGAACCTTAATTATATTTTATCTATTTATAGTATTATATATACTATCGTATAAGAATAATTATCGCGTTTAACAACGGATAGAAAGAAACTACTTTTTAAGTTCTTATTTTATATGCACTTTTTATTATAGTACCTACATATTATAATGCAGTACACACTTTTATATTTTATTACTGTATCTGGTTATCTAAATTCAATTGTCCTGATACTATTTGTTAATATAGTTAATACGTATATAGACAATATCCGTAAGTACATAATATCAAATTGCTTAGACTAAACATATAGAAATCATCGTCGGGTCGTCCATGTGTTGATTTAATGTTTAGTGTATGCGAGAACTATTTTCTTATACTAATATGTAGTTTTTTTTTATGTCATGCTTTTGATTATTTTCTATACATAACGTAATTTCCTTACACATATAGGTATTGGCTACGTAATCCGGATACTTATAACAGTCTTGATAATTATTTAGCAACCTAAGACATTTTGTATTTTAGAATAACATTATGACAAGGCTATACAGCCGTATTTGTTATTATTATCATAGAGTGAGTAATCAGAACTAGCAGAGCCAAATATTTGATGTGAAGATTTTTTACTGTCTATGGTCGACTGTAAAATATCAGGAACAGAAAATGACCGATATCAGGCCCAACTTACTATTTTACCGGTCAAAATAAAATGTTATGTCTCTTTGATAAACTCGATCCTATTATACGCCAAAACTAATTTATTGTTTTTTCTGAATTACAAGATGAATGAACGCCCTTTGGTATTGTTCGTGTGAGAAGTTTGACAGGGCTTATTGAAAATGAACAAACTTATCAATAAATCAAAGAGCTCCACACGAAGGATGTCTTTTCTATATTTCTTATAATATCGTGCATGTCCCAATAGGTACCAACAGAATATAATATATATATATAACATTGCTATTTCTGAATTATGTTTCAAATTTGTATTGACCTCCAAATACGATATAAGTAATGTGATACATCATATTATTATAGTCATAAGTATAATATTTATTTATAACTTTTTGTTGCATTGTTTGTTTTCTATACAATAATAATAATTATCGATAGTATTTGACAAATAAAACAGTGATATTTCAAAAAAAAAAATCATAGGAAATTTCATGCGACAATAGGTACTTAATAAAAGTTAAAAGTGAAGACAATTAGCTGTCATTTTAGGGCAAAGAGTTTGTATAATAAATAAGCATATTATATTTATTCACTTCCGGAAAATCGAAAATTCACAATACAACTCGTGTTTGGTGAATCGTATCGATATTTTTGGCTTGACTTATAACAAATTCACGAAGAAAATCTAATATATTTTATCGTGAACCCATAATACTCTATAAATATTTAAAAGAACGGACCTTTTTCAGAACTGAAGTCCGGTTTAGGTTTAAATGTATCTGCTCATCCAGTGGCGTAATTTGGGAAAAATATTCAGGGTTGAAAAAGTTACTCGGGGTAAACAAACCTGTGGGGGCTTTGCCCCCACACCCCCAACAATACAAAAAAATGTTTTAACATAACCATATTATATTATATTTTATTAACATAAAATACATTATAAATCTATATAATTCTTTTTATACATAAATACAGGTTATTAAAAGCTATAAATTAATTTTTTTATAGTTAATATATAGCCACAAACATTACTTTTATTTAAATTATACGAATTTGTCCATATTTATCAATAAAACAACCAATGTTAAAATATTTAGATATATTGACTAGGTATTCACAAATAACCATTAAAAATAAACACGAAAATGATTTAAGTAAAATGAAACCAAAATTCACTAAGAAATAATATAATAAAGGTAGAACGTTCACATGACACATACAAATGAGTCATTTGAAATGACAAATCAATATTATAAAATCTCAAGAAATATCGATAACAATAATACGACGACATAGAGAAGTTTTAATCTAAAAATAGATTCGTTTTTATTTAATTTATATTTTAATCACTATCTAAAAGTATACTATCTTAAATCGTTATTATAATGGATAACAATCACGATTAAAGATATAATATTTTATCTAATTTTAATATTGTATAATTTATTTTTAGATTAAACTTGTCATATTCTTATCGACGTTATCGTCGTCTCAATTTTCTCATTCTCCAATTTTATTTTTTTACTATCTATCGATAAACCATAAATATGGAATTTCCAGGGGTTGCAAAATAATACTTTTGCAACCCATACATTATATTTGGGGTCGCAAGTGCGACCCCTTGCGACCCCCCAATTACGCCACTGTGCTCATCCAATCTATATAATATTATTATTGTTGTAATGATGTAAACACGTGATATCAAATGTCCCATTTGTATTTATAGTCAGAATTTCTACAATGTTGTAGGAGTTTTATTGTTATTAAGGAAAGTATTGTCTACGAACAAGTTTATGGCCACTTGAAACAGTAAATATATGTTTGTCGATGAAAAGCCGGCATTTTATTAGTGGATCCTAAAATGGAAATACGCTAGATAATGTGTTTTTATTTTATTATCGCCAGGTTTTCCGCTTTTAAATAAATACAAAATACTGTTGTAGTATGTTGGATGGAATAACTATGTTTTGCGGTATGCCAACAAAAGTTATTTTACGCTTGTTAATTTTTATGCTGACTGCAGACGACGTGTTAACTGCCACGAAATGACAACGGGCACTCCAATACTCCTTTATACAGATCGATAATAATAATAATCATTATTCATTCAATAAATCTGAAGCCAAAAACTATAAGCATATATTTCATACAGTGGTCATTAGGTTTATCTTGTAATGATTCGTAACGTAATTGTTTATAATGTTTGAGATACGAGTCTATAATAGATACATTTAAAGTTATTTTCCTTACGATTTATTAAATTTATTTTACTTACCTAAAGCAATAAAGCGTATGATTATTATAATATTAAACCAATATTTTTTTAACGTAAAGTGTAAAGACATTATGCGTAAATATTATTTTTGAAGTATAATTTTTATGTTAATAAGTAAATAATGTACATTGTACAACCGAAATAAGAAATGATTACACGTTGTGAAAATAAAAATGAATAGTGACCAACAAGATGTATAAATTATTTCATAGGATTTTCGAGATGCTATGAAGTTACTTCCCACTGTTAATAGCAAAGTAGAAATAATCACCCGACAAGAAAATAATAACGAATAAATACTAACGAAATTTCGATTATGTTATTTTACACAACTGTCGAGATACTATGGAGCTATGAAGCTATGGAAGTAATAAAATGCAGAGCAATGCGAAACAGGATTTCAATTCATGCTCCAGTTACCCTACATAGGGATAGCTATGAAAACCCTAAGAATATACGTCCATTTTCTTGTTACACAATTTTTTGTACACTGTAATAATAAATGAGATCGTACAAAAGCAGAAAAATGTAATACTTTCCATACTTTTATTACATTTTCTCCTAAGAAATTTAGGCCAAGCACGTAACTTATCAATGTAATCGAAACGTCTGCAATAATATACATAATAATATCAACTGGTGAAATTCCTGAATTTCGCTGTAACCCTTTCGCAGCAGATAGGAAAAATCGTAAACAAATTTACTAGCTACTATATTATCATGTTGAACAATTGTCACAAATTAGATAAGCCACGCTATAATATGTTGATAAGTTACAAAAAGTATAATCCTAATTCCTAAGTGACGAATCAACGTAGAAAAAAAATTATGAAACTATAGAGTATAGATAGTCTTATTATTTTGGTTTAGTGGTTCCCAAAATGTTATATTAAATAGATACAATTTAAATCATTCAATCATCAAGATTTCCACTATTTTTTTTTGTAAGTAGTTCATTTTTACTATAATGGTTGCATAAAACAAGTACATACTACGTAATAGTAAGTGGTTTGTAGTTGGTATAAGTAAACAGGCGCATAGATAGTAAAATATGTACCTCAACTTAAACATTGATTAGGGTGAATCATCATAGCTATCTTATAGTGACTTCGACTTGAACACATGAATTTACCTAAATCAAAAAATTTACGAACGTATTTTACTATTAATTGGCAAGGAGTTTGCATGAATTTCCATGACCATATTATGAACCTATCACGAAATTTGCTCATTTAACCCCCCCCCCCCTCCCTCAGAAAATCTATAAAACATGGAGGCCAGCAACACGTCTCATCAGCAATTTTAACGTTACGTTCTAATATATACGAATTTTTTACTACTGTAATAAATGTCATTATTACTAACACCAATATAAATATATTGTACTATTCATGATACACTATTTTGTAAAATTTCAAGAAAACACGGACACGTCCATTTGTCCTAACCACTGATACCAAAAAAATTACTTCGAAAATGCAATGTTTATATTTTTGAAATAAAAACAGTCCAATTCAATTTTTACTGTAAACTGTACATACGCATTATAAGCTCTCATATTAAGGTATATATTCCAATTTGTACCTATATATAGGGTTGCTTTTAGTTATCCACTGATACTAATACATTTGCTAGTGTATGCAAAATAGATTTCCCCCATCAGAATTTAATTGGAAATAGTATTTATAAACTATACTCATGACTAATAAATATGCAAATGTACTACCGATATTATTGCACTGGAATAATATTTTATACACTTTAAACTAGTTAATAAAGTAAAGAGTACCTATGACTTTATATTTATACCGCTGTCCGAATATACTTCATGGTTTTTTTGTTCATCCTGATAAATTCAAAAATATAATATTATCTTAGTTCAATATTTCCACGTTAGTTAACAATTTGTTTTCGTCATTTGAAACTACACAATTGCAAGATATTTTATAATTCTTAAAGGCTTATTAAAATTACTTTTTTTCTAAATTATAACTTTTATTTTTATTTATACTACCTACCTATAGAAATTTCTAATTTTATAACGTCTTCACGGGCTGTTTGGAATAATTTCGCGGGTTGAGCACATCTGCCAGTCTGCCCTTATATATATGTCCAATTGCAGTAATCGTTATACCGTAGTGATAAATAAATATTTCTTGAACACTTTTTGAGAATTAGCACAATTTGAACAATGTTTTTGATTGTAAATATAGATTGTTTTTAATTAATTTTTTTTTTACTTCTCATTAACTACATTAATTGAAATATTGAGAAGAAATACTCGTAATCTCATCAGGATTTAAAATTGTAGGTGCTTGAGATTAATTTTATGAACAATTATTCTGACAAAAAAAACTATCGTTATTGAATGCTTACGAACGGTTTAATTAAATACAGTCTTAAGCTTTCTAGTTGGTTTTTTATTTCATAACAAGTTTAAAAAGTAGTACATGATAATAATATGCAGCCAACAAATAAAACATTTCCCTACAGCATTACAATATACCTAATAACATTATTCCAATAGATATAATATAATAATTATATTATGCAGAAGTTACCTATCTAATAGTGTAAATGTGTAATTGATGAATTACATTTAATATTTATTATAGCTTTTGTTAGCAAAATTTTAACAAAATAAAGGCCTTTTTAATAATACATGCATTGTTAATAAATCTATGTTGTTATGTATTGTACATTTTATTAAAGACGCACTACAGTTTAATACTTGTTCATCGCCATTCATTAATATTTTATATAGTCAAACAGATCAAATTGCTGGATAATTAAAATGTAATACTATCGATCAGGAGTTGGATATTAATTACATCCATTACGATCTAAAACTACAGAAAAAATGAATTGATTTTAACATAACACTGTTAGTACTATTCGTTGTCTGTGTCTGAGATAGAAATATTTAAAATTGGTTGCCACTCTTATATTAACAACGTCACGCCATTATTAAAGCGTCTCTTTCGTCTTTAGTTTTTTTTAACCAGCTGTAATTCCTCATAGTCTATGTTCTTGTAAGGTCTTGTAAACGGGTAGGGTTTTTTCTGAACATAACAACCAGCAGTAAATGTGTAAAGCAACGTGTGCAAATAATCGATGAATATTATGTAGCTGATGTTTTTTTCCTTCTGGATAATGAGCGGGAACCAATAAACGTATTACCACCCAATTGTAATTAGTACAATACGAATACATTTTTTTTTTATAGCACCGAAACGGCGTCTTGTGTAAAAAGTTCGAGACAGTAATTTAGCTGAAGTAAATTATTGTACCAGGAAAGTTTTAACCGCCACGATGGTCAATTTTTTTTTGTTTTTCATATCCGACATACACACTATGTTTGAATTGTTTTTTTTCTTAATTTACTAGCGGCAACAATGGCCGCTGGACTACGGTTTGAATGTATGTTATGTACACACTCTGTATATTGTGATGAACAAAATATTTCCGTTTAATTTATTGTTGGTTATTTTCTCTTTGCTGAATTGATTTTTTAATTAAATCATTTAATTAACGTCTTAACTAATTATTGTGAAGTATTATAAGCAATTTTTCAAGACGAATCTTACAACATATAGTGAGATACACTACCCAAATTTTCATACCCAGCTGACTTCAGTTCGATGGAGAAAATTAAAGTTATATTGGGTATGAGTTATTTATATCAGGTCCTAAGTCAACTAAAAGCGAAATCATTTAAATCTTCGTATAAATATAATTTAAACATAAAAACAATTATAGCTGATATAGAATTAATAATATCAATATGTATATTAAATAATATTGATCATCATTTGTGAAAAAAATAAACTAATATGGTGTTCTTTAATTTTAGTTTCCAAAGATTCAATTGCTATCCAATCTATTTCGTCAACATTATCTAGGTTTACGGATACGTTTTTAGATGCGTTTTCTTTGTAATGGTATTTCGATTTATTTTAGTGATGGGTGCTGGCAGTGTGTTGTTCAGACGAATGAATTCTGTATATCAGTTTCATTTTCACCCTAAAGCTAGGCGATTGAAATTTCATTTTATATTCACCTAAAAATAGTGCTGAGAGTGGAAACAGTCAACATAGACCTATATGGTTTTTTGACCACTAACCTAAATTATTAATTCCGTTGAAAATTTGAATCTGCAAAATATGAATAAATTGAAAACAAAACTACACCATAATGTGCTATAATTGGTACGTATTAAATATATTTAAAAAATTTAAAATTGGTTAAATATTATATTATTATATATTTTCTATGATAAGATGAATGATGATACTCGTTCGACCAGTAGTTAACTATCACTTTTTAAAATATCAAAATTTCACTCTTTACCAAAAAAATACATAGTTGTAGAGACAAGTATTCATCAGCATATTATCAGAGTTTATAATTAGTTATTATATTTCATTGTTTTCTTCAAACGTTGAAAATAAATTATAATAATTGTTACAGGTTTTTCATATTTAATTAAAGCAATGAAATAAAAAAGACAAACAAAAGCCACTCTCTTATATTCAGCCTGTGGGTGTTGAGTGCACCTCAACTTGAAGTACTTATAAAGTAATTTTACCTATATATTATAACATATTAGTATTTTTAAATTCCTATAAAAAACACTTAGGTATTTGTATTTTTTTTTGTTCAATTTTAAATTTTTTTTACCTAGCATGAACATGTTTGTATAAACACTTATAAAAACATCTCAACTTTTTGAATTCCTTATAATGGTTTAAAATTATTCGAAATATTTTGAAAATGTCACTGAACACAGGCACTGATCATTTAAGTATCAGTGGAATTTCTTAAGTTTCCACGATTAATATTTAATGGACAAAAAAAAAAATAACTAATACCGTTATAATATTTCTATTAAATACCTATTCAATTTCATCGATATTTAAATTTCAAACGCTTTAAATAAAAAAAAAATATATATTTGGTGAAAATTCTTTCGATCTATTTATTTTTCTAAAATTAAATAAATTCTGTCATAAACCAGTGCAGTGTAAATATTTAGGTGTTTTTATTATTATTTTGTTATTTTTGGTTCTTTAAAAAATTATTAGAATCATACCTACAAAAACCATCCTTACTGACTACTGTTGATAATTCAATAATATTTCATTCTCTTAAATATGAGTTTAGTCACACAAAAAAAACATGTTTTATTAGAGCTAATATTATGTTTATCACTCCACACAGAATCTAAAATACAACATGATTAACCTTGTAATAGATTTTTATTTCATAAAAATTAAAACTATTCCACTGGAAATAAATCAAAAAAACAAACCAAATTATGATTTAAAATAAAATTTTTTTTCGATTTCTCTGAGAATTAAATAACAAATAATTCCTAAACCTATATTTTTATGAAGATATATTTATTTAATTTTGATAATTTTGTGCCAGGTATCAAAGGTCGTAGGTATTGATTTCTACATCTATTCATGCATCTATAAGGCATGTCCACTTCTACCAACATGATTCCTAATTCATGTTATTCCCAGTTTCTATTGTATATTTGGCTCATACGAAAAACATGAATACATTAACCAATGTGGGCAAAACAAACAGTAGAAACTAGCAACCCTTTTAATCGTTTAATGCTGTTTATTGTTGTTAAAACTAGACGATTTTCGCAAAAACAGTTTGATATAATAATATAATATTATTGAAATGAACGACAATGCTTAAAAGTTTCCCCTAAAAAATGTTTCCTTCAAGAGAAGTACTCATTTAATACGGTCGACATTATTCATAATCTATAATTTTCTTATAACATTTTTCCCAGTTTGTAAACAGTTATAGTAAATTACTTGTAAATTGTGGTTTGTTAATGTAGCTTACTGAACGTGAAAAAAAGTTACCTGTACAGTGTAATTGTATAATTGTGGTATTGTACTTGATAGTCGCTAGACAAAACTTGAAATTAAACTATTGTTAAACCAATTATTAATCAGTTTTAATAATTTTTTAATATTGTTAATCTAAATTTTTTTTACGATTTTCAAACAATTATATTATGTGTAAATTATACTGAAAATATAATATCCAGGCACTGCATATTATTACCTAGTTATACAATTTGTACAAGATATTATACATTTTTTAAAGATTCAAGCCAAATCGTTACATTATCGCAATATTTCGTTATTTCTTCAAATACCATCCAAAATCTTTGCTTTTCAGAATTTCTCAAATCTTCAATTGATTGTTCAGCCCATTTTTTTGCATCAGAACTAAGTCTTTCTTCTCGCTTGTAGATCATTTCCATGTGTTTATCAGACATTTTAACTGCGGCATATAAGTACGGTTTTTTTTTTTTTTGATAGAAATTTTAAATTCGAATTTAGATGCAATAAAAAATTGCCAGAACGAAGAATAAAAATTTTAGTTATTTGGTCGTAGTTCATAAATATTAGTCGTGGAGACTAGAAAATTTACGTACATTATTATATTTTATACACAACAATGTCATTATAAAATTCAATTACTTTATAATAGGTAGCAAATAGCAATAATAACATAAATATATTTATATACTTAGTAATATGGTCTGAAAGATTGCGTCTTCAGTCTTTTTTGTATATATAATGATTTTATACCATTGAATTCAAATTTAACACGTTTATTACAGTGACTCACACCTAATGAAAAACAGAACGGTACCCATTTACCCACCTTTGTTATTATTATTAATATTTTTTATGAATTCAAAACTATAAGATTATTAAAATGTTGAGTCCAAAAATTAAATTTTGAACTATTAAGTTTTGTTTTTTTGTGATATTACTAAATACTATTGCTTTCATATTATTTCACACAAAGAATAAACGATACCAGCAATATTTTCAATTTTAAAATATATTTGACATCATGTTCGAATAATTTAATTATTGGGCTTTGGTTTTAATCAATTTGGTTGGATTTGATTCAGGTAATGTTATTATATCATAAGATATATCTTATAATATTTACCTATTATATTTTAATAATAATATTTTTTTTTATTATTAATAGGTTTTATACCTAGACTGATATACGGTCTCTGCTCAGAATCGTTTTTCTCATACAATGATAATTTATCATTGAATTAAAATTGAATACCATCCATTATACAGTGACTAACTTTTAACCTACTGTACAGCAGAGCACCTTTTTTTATTAAAATTTAGTTTTATAATTTGCGTCTGTCTAACAGTTTAGGATAGTAAAAATGCTTAAATTTTTTTCAACAGCATCTTTTCTGATAGGAAAGTGAATCAAGTTGGTACTTTGGCGGTTCAAAAGTAAAAAATTCCCAGTAGTTTTCATAACCGCCGGGACAATCAAAAAATCAAAAAATTAAGGAAAACCGGGAAATCAGGCAATCGATACTGGTTTTGGTGTAACTCTAAAACAAAAGTCTGTAGATACATGCAATTTACACCGAATCTTTAATAATAATATAAAAATTTTTTTAGCAATAATATACAGTTCATTTTAGGTTAGCATTTTCTATAAACCTAAAATTTTAAATACGTATATTTAGACTCTTTTTGAGCTGTTAAGGGATATTTAAAATTTTAATTTTTTTTAGTTTAACATGAAAAATACGGCCCTTAACAATGACACTTCAGGGTTGTTGTTGAAAATATTATGTTATCACTGTAATCCAATATTATTTTTCCTAGTTACACGTGTCCTATATAAAACATTTGAATAATATATTATTGTACATATTATTATATTTAAATAATTGGGTATTGGGTTATTATTTACGTATACAACTTGTATAGAATGACTCGTATCTGAATAGTAATCTTGTTTTTAGATAAAAATAATTCCACTTGCCCAAACGGTGCAAACGATACTCGCCCAATTGTCCAAACAGACTATTAATTTTTCGGTTAAAATTATTATCTTCGACTAAACGACCACAACCCGACTATTTGTGCAGTGACGACTGATCATTAGTGTGTGTGAGTTCCCTGAACGCTTTATGTAATTAAGATAAACTATGGCTAAGATTCTTAGAAATCAGTAATGTATGTATACGCATAGTAACACGTCACTATTTATTCGAACAAAAAATGAAATGTTTTGCTTACAACACATATTGATATAATGATATATTAATATACTTATATTAATGAATACATTAACCTATGGTTTACAATAATATTAATACCTACATTGTTATATAAATTTTCGGCACCATAGTTGTTAACATAAATATATAGTCATAAAATGAGTGGTATTGGGAAAAAAAAGGCAATTGAAAAAAAGCAACGGAAAAAAAAGCAGTGAGAAAAAAGCAAAAGGAAAAAAAAACAAATGAAAAAAAAGCAAACGACACATGTTTTTGTTTTTTTAATAACTCAAGATAATTACTTGTATAATATTTTACTTAATCAGTAAAATATATACGTGGTTTTTTTGTAGCTTAGCCCTTTCTTCCTTTTCCCATCTTCTCTCCCATTATAAGGTTTAACTATTACTTAATATATTATATATAGCAGACTATTTTAAGCTCGTGCCGCTTTCCCTGACAAATGATTAGAAACAACGTGGCACTTGGTCACTAAGTAAGTGATTATTTGAGATTATATACCTCCTATATGACTCGTCAAATCGTAAAGGACAACAATTGACAAATAATATGACTATAATAAAAATGCTAAAATCATATTTCAAACTTATCTTATGACTTATAATGATTCAAAGACAGATAATGAGATAGGTAGGTATTTAGGGTATTTAGCAACGTGATCTACCAAATTTGTTATTAGCTATATGCCTATATCTCATACCACAAGGTATACTTTATAAATTGTTTTATGATAAATTTATGTTTTATATTGACGCATATTATTCAATATGCATTTAATTTAATTTTAACTTATTAAGTGTACATTTTTTAATGACACTAAATTATTTTTAATTTTATATTAGTTAGCATATTGGTTTTTGCTATACTTATACGTTATACACATATGCCTGTAGGTACCTGGTAAACGGACAATCGGTCCCCGGACAATTGGTCCCCACGAAAAAGTGCGGCATGCGGACAATTGGTCCCCGTCATTATTTTACACGCGGACAATTGGTCCCCGGTAATATTTTATGTTATTTAATATTTTATTTTTATTATTATTAACCAAGGCCGTATGTGAGGGGGGAAACAAAATTCAATAAGATTACAATATACATATTTTTGACCCCCCCCTCCCCGAAAAATTCCTGTTGTGTATATATTGTATATATAAGAATTTACAGTACCTAATATATGAGAATGTTTAAAATTTTATTAAAATAAATATTATATTTAATTATAAAATAAATTTTATTATTAATTTTATTTAACTTTTTTTATTATTTTTACTTTTTTCAGTGTCACGAGAATTTGAATTATATTATATGTGAATGTTTTATGTTAAAAAATTATTTTGTGTTTAACTTTTAAGCCGGGGACCAATTGTCCGTGTATGAAATTATGACGGGGACCAATTGTCCGCATGCCGCATTTTTTAGCGGGGACCAATTGTCCGGGGACCGATTGTCCTAGATCCTATATAGGTACCTATGCCTTTTTTTCATTTGCTTTTTTTTCCTCGTGCTTTTTTTCCTTTTGCTTTTTTTCAATTGCCTTTTTTTCCTAGATTCAAAATGAGTAGATTGTAGATACACTTTATGAACAAAGGGGTCATAATTAGATATTCTAGCATCGAAGAAGCTAGAAAATGCCCTCCTCCCAAGCAATTTTTTTCTGGCTAAGGCACTTTTAAGTGTGTTATATGGCGTATATATTTTTATTGCGTCATTGTGTAATTCGTGAGATGTAATTAAGTATGTAAATAAAATTAAAATTAGAATACCGCCTGTCACAAATACGAGATGTATGCGTATCTATAAGAACCAAACTAAAAAATAAACGTTCTTATTAGTTATAATTGTAAGATTAGTAGACAAAAATTAGTAGTTGCTTAAATAAAACAACGATTGAGTACAACTTAATATAATCCCATTATAAAATTGATTATAATACCTATAATTTTATAACAAATTTTTTCCTTTAAAATATATTTATCTAGAACCTAGCGCGATGCTTAAGAAGGTATATGAAATAATGCATAGTAAATACTAAATAATAATAATATTATTATCCCACAGAATAGGTGAAATGTCACCTTCTCCGTGATTATACCGTCTTGTTTTATTGTGCATACATATAGTATAGGGTCGTGTTTTTCGTGTTTCTACTTTCTAAAAAGGAATGTACCTACATTAAAAATATATGCAGTAGGTCGTAGTCTGTCCAAACTGCACCAGATGTACGGTATTTTGGAATTCTGACCTTGGGATTCCTTAGGCATTAGTGACGGCCTGACCAGTATTTTATTTCGTAGTTTTTGTCATGTGGTCAATGATATATATTATATATTATTTACAATGTATATTATTTCACACAAAGAATAAACGATACCAGCAATATTTTCAATTTTAAAATATATTTGACATCATGTTCGAATAATTTAATTATTGGGCTTTGGTTTTAATCAATTTGGTTGGATTTGATTCAGGTAATGTTATTATATCATAAGATATATCTTATAATATTTACCTATTATATTTTAATAATAATATTTTTTTTTATTATTAATAGGTTTTATACCTAGACTGATATACGGTCTCTGCTCAGAATCGTTTTTCTCATACAATGATAATTTATCATTGAATTAAAATTGAATACCATCCATTATACAGTGACTAACTTTTAACCTACTGTACAGCAGAGCACCTTTTTTTATTAAAATTTAGTTTTATAATTTGCGTCTGTCTAACAGTTTAGGATAGTAAAAATGCTTAAATTTTTTTCAACAGCATCTTTTCTGATAGGAAAGTGAATCAAGTTGGTACTTTGGCGGTTCAAAAGTAAAAAATTCCCAGTAGTTTTCATAACCGCCGGGACAATCAAAAAATCAAAAAATTAAGGAAAACCGGGAAATCAGGCAATCGATACTGGTTTTGGTGTAACTCTAAAACAAAAGTCTGTAGATACATGCAATTTACACCGAATCTTTATAATAATATAAAAATTTTTTTAGCAATAATATACAGTTCATTTTAGGTTAGCATTTTCTATAAACCTAAAATTTTAAATACGTATATTTAGACTCTTTTTGAGCTGTTAAGGGATATTTAAAATTTTAATTTTTTTTAGTTTAACATGAAAAATACGGCCCTTAACAATGACACTTCAGGGTTGTTGTTGAAAATATTATGTTATCACTGTAATCCAATATTATTTTTCCTAGTTACACGTGTCCTATATAAAACATTTGAATAATATATTATTGTACATATTATTATATTTAAATAATTGGGTATTGGGTTATTATTTACGTATACAACTTGTATAGAATGACTCGTATCTGAATAGTAATCTTGTTTTTAGATAAAAATAATTCCACTTGCCCAAACGGTGCAAACGATACTCGCCCAATTGTCCAAACAGACTATTAATTTTTCGGTTAAAATTATTATCTTCGACTAAACGACCACAACCCGACTATTTGTGCAGTGACGACTGATCATTAGTGTGTGTGAGTTCCCTGAACGCTTTATGTAATTAAGATAAACTATGGCTAAGATTCTTAGAAATCAGTAATGTATGTATACGCATAGTAACACGTCACTATTTATTCGAACAAAAAATGAAATGTTTTGCTTACAACACATATTGATATAATGATATATTAATATACTTATATTAATGAATACATTAACCTATGGTTTACAATAATATTAATACCTACATTGTTATATAAATTTTCGGCACCATAGTTGTTAACATAAATATATAGTCATAAAATGAGTGGTATTGGGAAAAAAAAGGCAATTGAAAAAAAGCAACGGAAAAAAAAGCAGTGAGAAAAAAGCAAAAGGAAAAAAAAAACAAATGAAAAAAAAGCAAACGACACATGTTTTTGTTTTTTTAATAACTCAAGATAATTACTTGTATAATATTTTACTTAATCAGTAAAATATATACGTGGTTTTTTTGTAGCTTAGCCCTTTCTTCCTTTTCCCATCTTCTCTCCCATTATAAGGTTTAACTATTACTTAATATATTATATATAGCAGACTATTTTAAGCTCGTGCCGCTTTCCCTGACAAATGATTAGAAACAACGTGGCACTTGGTCACTAAGTAAGTGATTATTTGAGATTATATACCTCCTATATGACTCGTCAAATCGTAAAGGACAACAATTGACAAATAATATGACTATAATAAAAATGCTAAAATCATATTTCAAACTTATCTTATGACTTATAATGATTCAAAGACAGATAATGAGATAGGTAGGTATTTAGGGTATTTAGCAACGTGATCTACCAAATTTGTTATTAGCTATATGCCTATATCTCATACCACAAGGTATACTTTATAAATTGTTTTATGATAAATTTATGTTTTATATTGACGCATATTATTCAATATGCATTTAATTTAATTTTAACTTATTAAGTGTACATTTTTTAATGACACTAAATTATTTTTAATTTTATATTAGTTAGCATATTGGTTTTTGCTATACTTATACGTTATACACATATGCCTGTAGGTACCTGGTAAACGGACAATCGGTCCCCGGACAATTGGTCCCCACGAAAAAGTGCGGCATGCGGACAATTGGTCCCCGTCATTATTTTACACGCGGACAATTGGTCCCCGGTAATATTTTATGTTATTTAATATTTTATTTTTATTATTATTAACCAAGGCCGTATGTGAGGGGGGAAACAAAATTCAATAAGATTACAATATACATATTTTTGACCCCCCCCTCCCCGAAAAATTCCTGTTGTGTATATATTGTATATATAAGAATTTACAGTACCTAATATATGAGAATGTTTAAAATTTTATTAAAATAAATATTATATTTAATTATAAAATAAATTTTATTATTAATTTTATTTAACTTTTTTTATTATTTTTACTTTTTTCAGTGTCACGAGAATTTGAATTATATTATATGTGAATGTTTTATGTTAAAAATTATTTTGTGTTTAACTTTTAAGCCGGGGACCAATTGTCCGTGTATGAAATTATGACGGGGACCAATTGTCCGCATGCCGCATTTTTTAGCGGGGACCAATTGTCCGGGGACCGATTGTCCTAGATCCTATATAGGTACCTATGCCTTTTTTTCATTTGCTTTTTTTTCCTCGTGCTTTTTTTCCTTTTGCTTTTTTTCAATTGCCTTTTTTTCCTAGATTCAAAATGAGTAGATTGTAGATACACTTTATGAACAAAGGGGTCATAATTAGATATTCTAGCATCGAAGAAGCTAGAAAATGCCCTCCTCCCAAGCAATTTTTTTCTGGCTAAGGCACTTTTAAGTGTGTTATATGGCGTATATATTTTTATTGCGTCATTGTGTAATTCGTGAGATGTAATTAAGTATGTAAATAAAATTAAAATTAGAATACCGCCTGTCACAAATACGAGATGTATGCGTATCTATAAGAACCAAACTAAAAAATAAACGTTCTTATTAGTTATAATTGTAAGATTAGTAGACAAAAATTAGTAGTTGCTTAAATAAAACAACGATTGAGTACAACTTAATATAATCCCATTATAAAATTGATTATAATACCTATAATTTTATAACAAATTTTTTCCTTTAAAATATATTTATCTAGAACCTAGCGCGATGCTTAAGAAGGTATATGAAATAATGCATAGTAAATACTAAATAATAATAATATTATTATCCCACAGAATAGGTGAAATGTCACCTTCTCCGTGATTATACCGTCTTGTTTTATTGTGCATACATATAGTATAGGGTCGTGTTTTTCGTGTTTCTACTTTCTAAAAAGGAATGTACCTACATTAAAAATATATGCAGTAGGTCGTAGTCTGTCCAAACTGCACCAGATGTACGGTATTTTGGAATTCTGACCTTGGGATTCCTTAGGCATTAGTGACGGCCTGACCAGTATTTTATTTCGTAGTTTTTGTCATGTGGTCAATGGATGTGCGACAACGTGACGCCGATTTTTGATTTTTTGTGTTATTCACGTATTTGAAATTCAAAATTTGATAAAGTTCATCAAATTCATTGAAAATGGTAATTTGATACATTTATTTTTTTAACTTAAACAATTAAAAAAATTAAATATTTTTTAGCAAAGGTTTACAAATTTAATAAAAAGTTAATCATTAGTAGTTTATTTTGAAACTTTACAAAATATTTAAGGACCATTTTTTTTATCGTCATTTAAAGTTAAGATTTAGAGTAAATATGATATTTCAATTAGGTATGATTAAAAATATTTTGTAGTAATTCAAATCAAATATTCACGTAAACATTCAATTTTTACATACCTATATTATTATTTATTACATTTTATATAAACAATGATATTTTTTAAAAATAGATTTTTTTAATCTATTGCCTATTTATATACTATGAACCTATTTATACTTTTTTATAGTAATTTGTTATTTAATTTATACTAAAAGGTATATTAATAATATTAAACTATATACATAATAAATATATAATATAAAATATTATTAAAATAAAGTAAATGGAAAAATTGAATAAATGGAATCTACTTATCGTAATAACAGGCACGCCCAGTTCACTAGGTTCAGAAATTATTTTTGTTTATAAATCTTTAATTTGAAAATTCAAGACAAGATTCTTTATAAGTTTATCTACCTTTATCAAAAAAAGTGTGTGTGTCGTGTGTATAAGCACGATTGGATGAAGTGAAACTTCTTTCGTAGTTTTTAGTTATACCTGGAATATTCTGAAAATAATAATCTTGTACCTATCAATAAGGACTTGCATGAACTTATAGGATCTTAAGTTCAAGTTGGTATTACGCAGAATGTAACTTATTTTTTGTTTCCTTCGCTCCCTGAGCTCGAGACATATTTCAATATTAGTTTTAATCATAGTGGAACCTACAATTATTTCCATGTAATAATAATAATAATAATAATATCAATAATCGCAATAATATGCATACTTCTGATATATACCTCTGATTATTATTGTTGATAAAATATTCGGTAACATTGCACTCGAGATGTTAAAATGTTGACCTTGTGTTACAGTTCACTGCAATTAGGCTACATCAATATGACAATATCCCGTATATATCCCTCCGCCACTACCTTTACTTTAAATAATATTAAACCTTTTATTTGTTTTAAACGTAAAACGTTCAACTATATGTCGAATTACTTTTTATAATATGTAAAAACGCACACATTTGATCAAAATAACATTTGTTGTTTTTGGGCAGTCCAAAATAGAGCGTCTAGCTTTTTGTCACTCATGCAAAGAAAGTTTAGTTTTTGATGATGGTTGAAGCGTTGAAAAGCGATCTTTTTTAGTCCAGACGCCTATCACGCGTATCCCCTGACTCAACCAAACACTGAAATCTGTACCATGGCCCTTACAAAACATAAACTTTTGGTTAAAGTTCAAAAGTTGACAAAATATGGAAAAATCACGAAAATTAGCAAATTATTTTGAGTTAAGAATTCGTAAAATTTTTTATTTTAAAATCTAAGATTTTAAAATGTTATACAAGATTTCTTATACGATATATCATAAGATATATCTTATAATATTTACCTATTATATTTTAATAATAATATATTTTTTTAATACTATATATTTATATATATATTATTAATAGGTTTTATACCTAGACTGATATACTGTCTCCGCTCAGAATTGTTTTTCTTATACAATGATATTATATCATTGAATTCAAAATTAACACCATATCCATTATACAGGGACAACATATAGTAGCTTAATTTTTAGCAAATTTGTACTTTAGAAAGGTCATTTTCGATTTTCGCAATAGTTATTTAATTTCACAGGAAAAACCACTGTGAAATTACGAAAAACCGCTATAAAATGAGATTTTAATTTCTAACGCTTTGTTTATCACTATAGAAACGAATAAAAAATAATAATACCTTTTATAATAATATAAATTCAACTATTGCAGGATATAATAAATAATTAAAATATCCAGACTGATAAACCGTCTCCTCTCAGAATCGTTTTTTTTATTCAATGATATTGTATCATTGAATTCAAGTTTAATACAATTCTTTATACATCGAAACACTTGTAATCTACTGTACAGCAGAGCGACATCCACTAACCTACTTTTTTTGTTTATTATTCTACCTTATTAGCCAACTATCGCAGGGGCGGAGTGGGAACCAAATCCAGGCCGGGAGTTTAAAATTTATCCAGGCCACCCACCAAATTTTTTGTTTCTCGCTACGCTCGAATTTGGTTTTTTATATTTGCCTATTCCAAAATTACTTTCAGTATTAGAAAAGTATTTCAATCACTATCTTGCTATTTCTTTTAACTTCTATATCTTCTAACACATTGTATTAATATACCACTAAGTACTAATACCTGAAAATCCGAAAACATTATCACTATCTATAGAGATTTTAGATTCTAAATTATTACTGTTTAATGTTTGATCTGAAAAAAGTTAAATTAAATTAATACAAGTACATTTTATTCAAAATATTGAAATATAAGAGCAAGATAAATTATCAATGAGGAAATGCACTAGGCAAATTAATTACATTTATTACAAATGTGTTGGAAATTCTTATATATTTTCTTAATTTTATTTATGAGCAATTTAAATAATAATAAGTTGTTCAATTTTTTTTAAAATTAAAAATAATCCCAACATAAGTCATAACTAGTAAACTAGAACATTTAACTAAATAGTAAATAAAATACTTTTAAGGTACACAAAATTACTTAAAAGGAAAAACGTGGATACATTATAAACGACACCGTCGACACACTCAACACCAGTGACCAGGGGACAAATATCAAACACTAATGACTAATTTGTTTGGGTTTATTACAGATATTCTTTATAAAAATAACAATGACCAATGTAAAGTGACCAATAATACAAAATTAATATGTATTAATGTATTATCATTGATTGTTATAAAATATACAAAATACTAGTATTAGACATTAGTAGTACTTATAATCAATGGTATTATTAGTTATTATTAGCCATTTGGCATTGCTATATTCGTCGCCACTCAACAGCCCTACAGGCTACAGGGGCTAAATAAACAATTTGCTGGTTTCAACATGCGGAAATGCGTCGAATCAGTAATTTATAATTTCTTAGTAGGTAATTAGTTCTGTTGGATTGAACCGAGACCACACACTATCTGGGTGTTTTTTTATAAAAATAATCGACCCATATAAATATTATATTGCTTTGATTTTATTTGATATCTATATTTATGTACCAAATATTTTGTAATTTTTTATCCAAAGATTTCTCATAAGAGTATACGATTGTACGAGGCAATTACAATTTACTATTATTTCATTAATAATATTTTTAATACAATAATTTAATAGAAACAAATTTTTGATGCATTTAGCATTAACTAATATTTTGTAAATTAATTTAAAAAAAAAAAAAAATCTAACAAAATGGCCAGGCCACCAGGCCATAGTATGGTAAAGGCCATCTGGAAAATTCCCATTTCCAGACCGGCCACTACGCCCCTGCAACTATGTTATTACTACTATTTCTGTTTTTTTTTTATTTACTATATTTATTTAGTTTTTTTTTTTAAATTTTTTTTTAAAATCTTCAATTATTATTATAATAATACATTTGAACGTCCATAGTGACCTTAAATTTTAAATCTTTTTTTTAACGAGCGCAGTTCGATCGGTATCCGGACAATTTCCCCCCGGACATTTTCCCCCCGACTGTTTTTGGCGTAGTAGGACATTTTCCCCCCTTTTTTTTAATTATTTTTTTTTCATAAATATAATCAATTATACCTACTACAATTAACTTTATAAATGTATACTATAAATTTCATTTTTTTTTTTTTCATAAATATAATAAGATACAAAAAAATGGAAATAAGTAAAATAGGTTAAAAATTTCATATTTTTTTTTTCATAAATATAATAAAAACGTAAAGTAATTGTGTATAGGTAAGTAGAATAGGTTAAAAATTTCATTTTTTTTTTCATAAATATAATAAAACATAAAAAATGTTTATTTTATATATTTTTCACTTTACGAATTACGAGTTACAATCACTAAACCACTACTAAATGACTACCACTACTTTGAAAATTTTTTATACAAAAGTCCAAAACCTTTGCTCATGAAGATATAAGATTGTAGAAGAATCTTATCTTAATAGTCTAATAAATCAAATAATAAGATAGTTTTTGACAGCCCAGCAATGATTGGGTTTTAGATACAATTTTAGATTTCAATGTTACTAGCGAATAATACAGTATGCTAGTACTATTATTTTTTATTCAGACAATCTTTTAAATATAATATTACTATTATTTTATTGTTTTAAGTAGTTGAATTGATCAAAAATATACATCTACTATAATAGGTAATTATAGTATAATTGATTATATTTATAAAAAAAATTATATTTTACTGAAAAAAAATAATTTCTTATTAAATAATAAATAATAAACTTAAAAAAAAAATGGGGGGAAAATGTCCACATCGAATATATATTGGGGGGAAAATGTCCTACTACTCCAAAAACAGTCGGGGGGAAAATGTCCGGGGGGAAATTGTCCGCCATTCGTTCGATCACTACCTGATTTTTACCAGAGTGCAATTTGATCATTACTCTTTCCCGCCCTTGTCACACAATATACTATTATATCATTATTAAATTCTTCAAATACCAGCGGTGCTGTGGGTGACATATATCCTTATATAAGGCCCTTAAATCGTACTGGATCGATCAGTTTGAATTCAGATAAAAAAATTTTAATATTTAACTTACTGACATAATAATATCTGTATCTAGTACTAACTGTATGTTTGAAACCTACCCGAAAACAGATTATTCATCAATTATATTTTTACTGGAGCCGCATAAACAATATGCTTGCACCCTCCCCTAACCTAACACATTCTAAATAGCTGCCACACCGTTACAATACTGTATAGTGTATACACTATACCAAGTACGGACGTGTTCAAACCAAGCACGAACGTTGTTATATATCTATATAAAGGACAACCGGTCAATGTGGCGCCGAAAACATTAACTGTTGTAAAATTGTAAAGAAAAATGTTGTTATGGGTAGAATTCGATTTCGTAAGGTTTTATCTTTTTATATTAATGCACTTAAAATACTTATTGTGATTCATGTTCCTGGCACGCACGTTTCAGTGGTGTATTGTTCCCCCTCGATGTATAGTGTCCTGATTTCGTATACCTATAGTAATATACGATAACATCTACGCTCAACTGGTGGTAGGAAGTATAACTACAGACTACGGCTTCCTCCGCCACTAACGTGCCTTATAAAAAGGAACACAGAGCATGGATCGTCATTCGTGTGCTAACTGATAAATTACATTTCCAATTTTTCTCGACCGTTTTGCTCGTGATCATTTTTTCTTTATTCCGTCTGTTTAAATCCGTTGTTTTTTACTTACAGTTCATTTTAGTCGATTTTCTCAATAGACAAAAAACACGATGGATAGATATATTATACCAAATATATTCATTTTGCTTGTTATTATATCTTCCGTGGTGGCAGACTTGATTATAACAGAAGAAGAGGAACGCGAAAGTATATAATTTTTAGTTATAATTAATCGATATATAAATTAGGTGTATTTTTTGATTTAAAACGACACGGGCGTACCACTGACAAAAACTTATTAGTGTATCATCATATAAGATGCTTCAAAGTCCCGAACCTATGCCATCACCAAATCCCTCAAATTGTATACCAATAATATTATAAACCACTGAACAATTTTACTTAAATCCTGTACCATGAAAACTCTATTTTTATTATATGATGATACAGTATAATTAAAATGGTCGTTTTGCAGTTATGATACATTTTTTTATATGAGTAGAGATATAATAGGTAAGTACCTATTAAAAAAATAAAAATAAAATCTCAGAAAACCACAGCCTTACAAATTTAAAAAATGGTTCTTATAATATTCTAATATTAATTTAGTACTAATTACTATTTATTAATAAATAAGCAATGACGCCAATAATTAACTGAAGGAATTTAGTATTTATCATTATGCCTACAGGCTACAATAATGCAATATAATTTTAAATAAATATATTGTATTTTTAATAGGTACCCACTTCATATTTTTATTATTACAAACAGTATAATACTACTATAATTTAACACGATATTTATATTCCTGTGTGTTGCAGTCTTGCAGTTTCAGAAATTAATATGTCCTCCAATTGGAGAAATAAACGAATTTGAGTTAACGACTTTATATACTACGACGAAAATGTTTGGATGCGCCTACCTGGGACTCGACAAGCCAAGTAGCCCTATACCATTGTTTCATTTGTGGGTGGAAGATCCACAACTCGTGATAGACAACAATAGAGACATGCGTGGAAGTTGTCGCCGCACGCATCGTACGTATAACGAATCATTATTGTTACATCATAAATTCACAAATGCACAATGGGGGTGGACGGGTTAGGTGCACTCCGCCTGTGGCTGAAGGAAAGCTCTCCCCGGCTATAGCTATGAGCATAATACAGGGCTTTTGCATTTGAAAAAAATTCTGTTTTATGTTATTTACAATTAAAACGTTATTCAACTTAGCGTTTATCTTTATTAGACATTAAAACGTTATTCTAGTTTTGTGTTTATCGTTGTACAGAATTAAAACTTTATCAAAGTTTTAAGTTTATCGTTATTTAAAATAGTGTTAATATACCTATACAATTTAAAAATAATAGCTAATTAGGTTAGGTAATGGCCCGGATACGAAATATAATATAATCAATTCTTAGATTGTCTCATGAAATAAATGTTTCTATACGAAACCAATAGACCTTTTAAATAAATAGATTTTAAAATATTTTGTTTTGCGTTATTTTTCGGTCAATGATTTACAATATTATATTTTGTTAATCGTTATATTTTGTTTTGCGGTATTTAATTATTTTTGATTATCGCTCTTCCTTATAATTACGTTTACAATTTTCAATCGTTTTTTTGTCAAATAGAACGTTATTATAACGTTTGCAAGCCCCTAGCATAATATCATACATTACCTATATTATTATTCTACTTGTATAGTTGTATCTACTGAAATGTACTATAAACGCACAATATTATCTTCGTCTGTCGTGACAGTTTTCGAAAGTACCTACTACTATTAATATACATATACGCATGTACACAGAATACAATGTTTATTTCACAGATTTATAGTATATGTAAATTATATGTATGTATATGTGTGTGTGTTTTACATGGCTGTGTGAAAGGAGGGGGCATTTTTCACGGGGCGTCACAGCTTTATAAAACTTTGGGTTGTACTGCTCAATATAAAACTAATTATAAATAATTTAAAATTAACTATAATATTATGAATTATGATCGTTATTCTGTAGGTAGTGTGTTTGTATATTAATAACATATCACACTTGCTTGCGCTTTGCACACATATTATTTGATATTTCTATACTACCTATATTAATATTAGGTACCTACTACCTACTATATTAGGGAGAACAGTATAAATTATATTAAAACTCAGAATCATTGTACAATTAATCACGGGTGTAAATGTGTAATGGTGTATATATATCAGCCCCCCCCCCAAAACAGATATTGGGCCCCCTTACTAAATGTTTTTCCGGGCCCTATACAAAACTGCAAATAAAACACAACCCATTACAAGCGATATGAATGCCCTATACACGATTTCTAGGTAATCAATGGATAACCCACAGCTTAAAATAACAAAGTAACTTAATATCATATGCATATAATATTATTATAATATGCAGTAATTATATTATAAAATAATATTTAATATAAAATAAGTATTCCTATCAAAATTTCAAAAATTACAAATTCATTTCAACAAGTAACTAAAATAGCCGAGTCGCTGTACTCAAGGCCCAATAGCCCCCCCCCCCCATTGTGGAGACCCTGTGTTTATATTATATTATGTATTATGACATCTGTTAAACATGATAATAATTCAAATTCGTAAAATAACATATTGTACCTACCCATAATCATTTTAAGGGTAATACTAAAAGTAAATGATAGACAAATAAACTTATGAGATAGGTAATATAAAACTATGTACTATTTTTAGTGTTGTTTTGTAAATCACTTGTGATTTGTTTTGATGTTTGTTTTAACAATAATCAAATGAAAAAGTGGAATATTGGTTGTCTCATTGACAAAGTCCATGTCATTATTATATTATATTATATTAATTGTCTTATTAAAGATAATTTATTATAAAAGTCATCATTCAATACATACTATTGCAACGGGCCCCTAAAATATTCGGGCCCATGCACTCCAGGTACAAATACCCCCCCCCCCCAAATCATGTGGGGGGCCATGCTTACATAGTATAAGACCAGGCCGGTAATAAAAAGTACGTCTAATGTATACTCACGCAAACGTAAAAATCACTAAATATTACTTGTGTCAACAAAAATTATTCCCGAGCAAAAAAATTCATTATACTCTTGTATATTTTGTTCTGTCGATGTGCTCTATCAGAAATGGACCACTTCATGTTCAAATGTATGTCAAGATTTGTACCAACCGATAAAGTAGAATATCTAAACAACTGGAGGTATGCATCACTACTGGAATATACTGCAGGTCATCAATATAAAAATATAACCACAAAGAAATCCTATAGATGTGCCGTGAGTATATTATATGTTTATGTGTTATTTTATATTATATATTATTGCAGTAAACGAATTCGTACAACTGACTTAATTATTCAACTGGTGGAGGGACACACATGTGATTGAGGATCATTCTTATTTCTTATACACAATATACATAAAAGATTTTTGTTTTTACGTGGGTGGTTGGTGATACACCTAACACTTACTATTAGTGTACACTGTACCTACTAAGATAATTAATATAAAAATTTTACTTTTAGAAAGTAGTTTATTGTAATAATTAAAAATGAATGATAGGTCTAACAAGCAAATATTATAATCGTAGAAATAGGTATTGCTAGCAAACGATAATTAATCGCCCACTCAACCCTCTCAACATAATTAAACGTATAATTTTGCATACCTACCTATTCAAATTATTTAGGACCTCGTGATGTATACAGGGTGTAACAAGAAGACCAGAAAAATTAAAAAAATGTTGTATTTAGACAACAATTTTTAATTTTATTCTATCGTTTACTGGCACTTGGGTTACATATAGGTATAGTATACCATTTTTTATTCTAAAAGTAAAAATAAAAATTTTAAACTTCATGTACATATTTTTTGAAAAATTCAAAATAGACAATTTGTAAATCTAGGTTATCGAAAAATGTCGAGTTGTAAGAAAATGTATTTAAGTAATACCTAGTTTATTTTTTAAACAATTTTCAAATATCATTATTTTTGTTAAGTTGAGTTGAGTTAATCCAGTTGTAAAAAAACATTTTAAATAAAAAAAGTTTGAACTTTTTTTAAATGTTTTATCGACATTTTTTAATGGGTATTTTTTGAAATCTAATTATTTTTTAAAACTTTATTATTTTTCAAATTAATGAATGTTACTTCAAAAACATTTGACATTTTAAAAAATCATAAAAAATATACCACTTGACTTAGATAAATGTTTTTATAGTAAATAGTTTTCTAAAAACCAGACTTACAAGTTGGTTATTTAAAAAAAAAAAATTGAGATCAAGTTTAAAATTATTTATTTTCAGTGTTAAAAAATAAAAATATTTTTTTATTTTATACGTTTAGCACTGGAATCGATAAGTTATATAAAAAAAAAATAGAAAATATTGATAGAACAATAGTTATTTTAGTTATTTAATATGACAGGTTTTTCTGTTATATTATCTATATTATATAAATTCACCAAATTATACTATTCATCGGTTTGATGATGCACATATTATTATTTATTTTTTATACCTAACGAATAAATATAATATATTAAGTTAAACATAACATCTAATAACCAATGAACACAAATCAACTACTTTCCTTGGGCTTTTAAAAAAAAATAAATATTGAACAAAAAAATCATTAAAATGAACTATAGTTATCAGTGGTTTAACTGATTGTTTTTGATCGCAAATTTCTTTACTCTAATAACACTAGTATATTAATTATTTTAATCTTAGTGTGAAATCTGAAGATTTAAAACTAAACTTCATCGACAATAATTGTTGATGGAGATTAAGAGGACGCTACCCATACATTTGTTGTCTCCGTCTTACACACGCACGACATAGCAAATTGTCGTTCACTAGTTTCAATAGAATGCAATTAGTTTTGATACTAGAGTGAATTGACCTATTAAACATATTTAGATAATGCACATTATCTGTGCTTAAGAGTTGGCTTTTATTCGATATTTTAATTTTCAAGCGAGATATGAGCATTTTAAACTTTTGATATTTCACTTACAAATATCTTACTTGAAAATGAAAATATTTAAAAATCGCCAACGCTTAAGCACAGATAATATTCTTACCTAATAGTATGATAATAGGTCAATTTACTCTAATATTAAAACTAACAACACACTATTTAAACTAGCGAATGGAAATTTGGTATGTCGTGCGTGTGTAAGACGGAGACAACAAATACATGGGTAGCGTCCTCTTAAGGATGGATTTCAGTGTACCTATAATGATAATAAAATATATTATATAAGTTATTATTAATTAGTTTTCTTTCTTTCTATATGTCTTTTTCCGGTCTGCTCACAGATGTACCATGTGGTTAACGATATCGAAATGGATATTAGATCAATCCGGATGGTGATTAGTAAGCCTGTAACAGGAGAGACATTTGATATAAGCCAGTGCGACGGGTTATCGGCTCTTTTGGGACGGGAAGATCTGCCAATGCTCCCTAAGGGGATGCGATATTGGCCGGACGGATCCATGCTCCTATTTTTATTAGGAAGAGCGCCGACTCCCGGAACTTCACCCAATCCAATTACTAAGTTTCTTCCAGGCCAGGATAACAGCACCATGAAAGGGCTTCTACAAAAATAGAAATTAAATGTACACTCTCAGGTCGCCTGGAGCTTCATAAATTATTATATATATTTATGTGCATATATACTTTACTAGTGAATATGTATAAATATTAACTTTAAATAGGTTTATAAAAAATATTTTTCTTATCCATAATAGTAATTTATTATTGTACGATTGTATACTACGATTGTTTATTACTCATAAGGGAAAAACTAATTTGAAAAAATGTATACTAAATGCAACGGTAAATAATTATATTATTAAGTAACTAAGAAAGTATAATAGAAAAAATTTAAATATTAAATTACAAAGCGTCAGAAATTAAAATCCCATTTTTAGTGGTTTTTCTTAATTTGTCAGTGGTTTTTCCTGTGCTATTAAATAACTGTTGAGAAAATCGAAAAATTACCTTTCTATAGTACCAATTTGCTAAAAGATAAGCCACTATATGTTGAAATCGAAGCACTTCTTCTGGTAGATATTTTGTATACAGGATATAAAAAAAAAAAAAAAAACCACCATTGTAAAACCACTAGGTTATTCGATCCGCTCAGAATCTAAAATTATATCTATACCTACAGTTACTACTAAAAATTATCAAAATAATTTTAAAAAAAAAGTTATAATAATGACAATAATAATATTTGATGATTTAATATATGTATATTAATTAATCATAGTCAGTACTAAGCCTATATGTAGGAGGGGAAATGAGTGTTTTATATTCGTTTACCCCTTCAAATGTATGATATTTTTGTTGGAATACTTTTTTTGAGCCCAAGTGCAGTTCGACTAAAGTTAATGCAATTCGGCCATACCTGGGCAAGGTCCGCTTTCGCCTAAGACTGAAATTTCCCCCACACGAGTCAGTGAGTCACACATACTAGGTATTTTTTGTCACGCCTCTGCTTTCATCGATCACGGCAAAGGTAATGCAGGGATCTATGCAACAACCAGACTATTATGCATAAACAATATATCACAAAAGAAACGATTTGGTTTTATTTTTTTTAAGCGTCATGCATGGAGGTTATAATATAAATATAAGATGTAACCAAAAGTTTATCTTTTGTAAGGGCCGTGGTACAAATTTCAGTGTTTGGTTGAGTCAGGGGATACGCGTGATAGGCGTCTGGACTGAAAAAGATCGCTTTTCAACGCTTCAACCGTCATCAAAAACTAAACTTTCTTTGCATGAGTGAAAAAAATCTAGACGCTCTATTTTGGACTGCCCAAAAACAACAAATGTTATTTTGATCAAATGTGTGAGTTTTTACATAGGTATTATAAAAAGTAATTCGACATATAGTTGAACGTTGTACGTTTAAAATAAATAAAAGGTTTAATATTATTTAAAGTAAAGCAAGTAGCGGAGGGATAATATACGGGATATTGTCATATTGATGTAGCCTAAATGCAGGGAACTGTAACGCAAGGTCAACATTTCAACATTTCGAGTGCAATGTTACCGAATATTTTATCAACAATAATAATCAGAGTAGCTCTCAACATAGATAACAGTAACTCCTATCATATTTAAATTTTATAATTAAAAATTCTTATTTTTTTCATTAACACGGTAATTGAAACTATAGTACCTAAACATATCAGATACAAATAAAAATGTACAATGAACAATCTACATGGATAATGACATAATGTAAGTATAATAATGTTTTAGATTCTGAGCCCTCCAATAATGTATTTGGTATTCATTCGTAGAAGATAAATTGTTCTTATAAATTACTTTGAAAAATGTTTCTGGCACAAAATTGGTTATAGTTTGTACTCTGGAGCAAAAGTATAAAAATATCGTTTTTAAAAATGATTTAAAAAACTAACAAAAACATTAAGGAATAACATACATATTTTATTCGCAACGGTTAAAAAAATTTAGAAAAAATTATTTTGTTATTTTGCATTAGGTACACAAACTTTTAAGTTAATCAAAAGAAATGCATACATTTTTAATTTTCAATTTTCAAACTTATGTTTTAAAAATGTAATACAAGATTCCTCATAAATTATACATACAGAAACCTAAAAATCCCAAAATACGTATCATATTTTTTTCATCGATATTTTATGTTCATATAATCATATGTATATGAAATGTAAGCCTCGTTAATCGTCATTGATAACATAGGCGTAACTAGAGCTTAATTTTAGGGGGTGCTAAAATTCTGTATACAAAACTCGTGGGGAGGACTTTTCCGGGCACACCACCTATCATCAATTTCAAAATCATAAATAACAAAGTTTTGTTATAACTTCAACTTTATAACCTATTTAATTATATATATTACTAGGTGATCCCGAGCACTCTTTTAGTAATTACAACTCTTAAAAAAATTATGATTGATCAACTCCTTTTAGGTGTAACTCGCTGCAGTAAGTGAAATTCAGCCATCCTAGTAGGCAATCCGACTACGTCTGATTGCGGACAAAGTGCACCTCATCTACCTTGGTAGGCAACGTTCAAAAATTCGATCTGATGCATGCTTGTACCTGATCTTCAGTGCAGCAAAAACCGGGGATGCTAGTTGTGCAAATAACCCCCAGGCCCCGTTAAATCATAACAATGGCCCCAGGGCTAGTGGCCGAACTATTTGGAACATTGTTTTCTTTTAAAATATTTATTTGTTATTTTAAAATAGAAGATTATTATATATTATTAATTTATACCTAGTGACTAATAAGCTTATAGTTATCAACGTGCAACTCGCATCTCCAAGACACGCCATATAAGACGTAATTATGATTTATGACTGTACAAAACATATTTCCCCTATTTATAGTTTTTTATGAAATTATGAAATATTATTGATAAATCCCAATTGCCAATAATATAATCACTATAATCATAACCAGCTGAACTGTCTTAGGTTTAGCATCTACACTGCGTACACCATGTACAATATAATATTATTATTATATCAATAATATTAATTAATTATTTGTATTTACCATCGATTAGCATGTTTTTTTTTACTAATGATTAAGAAAATCCCTCATAGTAGTGCCTCTGCACATGGGCCCTATATATTTGGTCACACATCCACCGATATGTGCTTTTGTGGTTTAGTTAATGAAATGATGATTGCAAATTTCCAAAGTAGTGGGAAATATTCCAATCTTAGGGCAGCGTTAAATAAGACTGTTAGCAGAACAATTTCTCTTTTTTGGGAGACATTTGGCAACTTCCGCAGTGATTAAATCATAATCTATGGATTTTTTAAGACTGTATTTCTGTATAGAGAATTTAACATCATTTAGAGTAAAGGATTTAGTGGGTAGGCAGAGAGGAAGTTGAGAGTCAAGGTACTGCTTAACGAACTCATTATTTTGGGGAGTTTGCATTTCAGTGTGAGGACTAAAAGTTTCAGCTGGGTGGTTTTACAGTAGTACAATATTACATGATTAAAATTAGTAGGTGGACTAAAATATTTGTCAAATTTATTTTGAGCTTCCATATTATCTTCAAATACTGATGGTATACTTCCATGTCTGAGTCTAGGCTTTTTATAATCACTCTAAATACAATAAAGAAGTTAGTTAAAAATTTAATTTTAGTGAATTTTTTGATAATGTTGTTATTAATACTAAATAATATTGAATGTTGTAATCATAAAGATGAACTTACTACCTACACCAAAAACAGTTCCTTCAGATGCTATAATAACCGTTTTCGAACAATATCTTCTTCAGCAAAATGAAAACTGCATAAATACATACCACGTTTTAAATCTACATACTTTTACAAGCTTGTTGCCATTTAAAGAAATCCTCATCTTTCGTCTGAATAGTAAATAACAAACTAGATTTTAAACAGGTTTTAATACTACATTGTTTTTTTGGCATGATATTTAATGTTTATTGTGTAGTAAGCAAGTTACTACGTAATAATAATACCAATTTCACGGGTGCATAATAAGTTATTATAATATACGGATTAATTATAAAAATTTTTTGGCAAATTTCACCTACTGTAACTGCAACTGATTTATTCCATCTAAAAAATAAAAAAAAAACTCAAATAACCAAATGAAGCACCAGACGATAAACATTATCAAGAACCTATCCCAGTACCTGAAAACTTCAAAAGAAGCAAGTATTTTAAAAATTGCAAGCAATGTACTAAAAATAAAACAAGAAAACAAACACAATTGCAGTGCAAAGAATGTACAGTACCACTCTGCGCAGGTAAATGTTTCGAAAGTTGGCATAAGGAGTAAAGACAAAATAATAGAATACTATGTATAAAAAACAATTTAGTTTACGTATTAATATTGATAAAAAAAGTAATATAGGTAAAGAAACCTATTTTTTTTTACCTTTGTTAAAAGTTTGGTATAAATTTAATACATTTATTATTATTAATATGTTTTTATTTGCTGTAATAAATCTTATCATCTTTAAAATTATTATCTTTTTATTAATTACTTATTTATTCTTCATTGTTTGTACAAAATATGTGCTAAGAATGAAAAAAAATTGTATTACTGCTATAGCAGTATTATAACATTTTTTCATACGTACATCAACATTTTATGTAATGGGACACTACTGCTATAGCAGTACTAAAACATTGATTTATTTAGGCATGCTTTATCTTATTTTTGACAATCCTCACTGTCCGTCAATGTGTTAAAAATAGTTCTATACAGAAAAAATAATATACGAATAGTTGAATAAAATGTTTAAAAACTAAACTTTCAAAATTCTTAACATGTCTGTATTTTTTTTTTTACACAATAAGTCGATTACTTTGAATCACGCAAGTGGAGACGGATCGTCAAACAAAGAAACTCTTACGACACCAGCAAAAACTCGATTAAAATCTTCAATATCTACAAAACCAAACGAAAGGACTCATACAGACACTCAATAAACTAGAATTCAAGACGAGGCTATTGGAACAGGCATTCCTATTTGGAGTCATGCTTAACCAGTATTCTTACGAAACTCTGAACCTAATGTCTATAGTTAACTCAGCTATAAATGGCAAGATTCATACAAGTGTATTATCATCGGAGCAGCTTCTCATGGAAATGGGGGAAGTAAAAATGAACTTACCTGGGGGAACAACTTTTCCATTGGAAATAAAAGCAGAATCTCTGACCCAACTTATTCAAATTTCAGACCTCACCATCTTCCATAGGGAGCACTATTTGGTATTCTCATTAGGAATACTATTAATATCTGAACATGAGTACACCATGTACCACCCTATCCTCTACCTATTCAATACGATAGTAACACCATGCCCTTAATTTCCCCTGAAGTTGACTACCTAGCTTTAAGTAACGACAATGAAAAATTTTTGTTGTTGGAGACAAACCAATAGGAATCATGCAACAAGCTAGAACCTTATACTCTTTTTAAGGGTGATCAACAGATCAGATACCAAGCGGGATCCAACTTATGCGTTTATTCAACTTATCACGTATATCCAACTTGCAGAGTCCCTTAAAAGACCTTAAATTTAGTGACACTGAATGCACCTGTTTGGCATCGGTTAACAAAAACAAACGCTTGGTTGTACTTTACTCAACCAGACCTAAGTACGATTAAGTGTTCAGACCCTCCACAAACGTTTAGATTTGAGATCTCGGGTGTGGGTAGGTTGACCGCCTCGCCGTCATGTGAAATACATACGGGAAATTCAATTCTTGTAACAAATAGTAAATCTAATAGAGATGTAAGCTTGGACATAATTCCAGTTAATCGTAAATTTAATATTATATCTATGTTAACAGAAATTCATAATTCGTTTCTACCTAAGAATCTCACAAATGTAAAACTGTTTAATGACCTAAATTTCCTAGTAAATGAAGCTGGAGAGTCAAGTGTACTCGAACATACACCCGTGGAAACAATATTCATATTTAAGATAGAATTCCATATCGCAATCATATATATATAATATATATGCATAATTTTTACGGAATTAAGTATAGGTATATTGGTAATTAAGTTCAGAACTAAATTCATAAAAATGTATAGTCCGGAAGTAGCAGATAATAATTCAAGTGAGGATTAAATCAACCCTTAAGTTTATATATAAAAAAAAAAAGAAAATGTATCACCTTAAGTATAGAGTAAATTAAGTAGTTTAAGCATTGCAGACACCATGTGGTGGTATTGTAACTGGTGTACCCGTAGTTTAAGGAATTGTAATCATAGTTTAAGGGATTGTAATCGTAGTTTAAGAAATTGTAACAGTAACAGTAATAAATGGAGTCGCAGGGACTGCTCCAGTTTAACGCTGGGGGTATGTTGTAAACGGGTAATATGATATGTACGAATGTGTTGACTCAGTCAAGTGTCGAGTGGTACGTGTATGAGAACCGGACGTTCCCACGGCGGCCTACGTGACCAAAAGGTCTGAGTGAGCACATTCTGAAAGGCTCGTGACAGGCCATGGGCACAGCCCCGCCAGCTAGAGGCAGTCGAGTCTGGTCAAAAGAGTGAATAACACCCGTGTTACCAAGCATAGCATCCTTTATAGTTTATTACAGAGCCTCATATAGTTTTTATCAGAACCTCTCATAATAACAGTGTTTTTTATTATATATATTAATTCTTCAATATTTAATTTAATAAATCAGTAATAGTTTTATCATTATATACATTAATTCTTTAGTGTTCAATACAATAAATCAGTAATCTTATTTATAAGCAAACTGTGTGTTATTTTATTTGATGCCAACACCTACGGTTTTACATCATTCGACGGTGGACCACACTTCATAACTATATAGCACGGATAATAAAGTACAGAATTTTCAACGTAAAATATACGGTATAGCAGTAGCGTGACACAAATTTGTAAATATTTCAAGATTTATCCTCTAGGTTCACCATAACGTGCGAGCCATTCTCCATATCACAACTAACTACATATTTTTAAATTTAAATTATGTTTTAGTCAGTTTGGATTTATTTTTAATTGCTGCATGTTTTTGGTTTGAAATTGAAATAATTTTTGTACATTGACGCATTCGCATTTGAATATAATACGTTATTGTAGTTTTCAAAGGGTCCAATTCATGCAATTTACATGGATACTCAAAAGACACTTTATTTTCCTAAAAGGATTTTATGTAAAAAATATATTTATATAAATTATAAAATATTTAGTTTTAGCAATTTTATTACAAATCAAGTGTAGGTATATGTTGTATAGATTAAAGTAAAGTGATAGTATAGATATGATAACACACGGTCTTAGATTATTAGGTCTGGCAACTAATCCCCATTTATGAAGCTCTTATTGACGGGCCCCGCTCTGGTGACGCCATCTACCGGCCAAGTATATTATTATTATTTCGATGATTGTCGACTTAAAAAACTTTATGTATTGTGAAAGTTTAACTGTATTTGATGATATCGTAGAAGGATGAATCACTAAATTAGAATCATTCACTTTTCCATGTGCAGAACATAAAGATTACATTATTTCTTATTCGATACAATACCACTTAAGTAATGCGACAATACACGAGACGGTCAAATCAAGATAAATCTAAAGAAAACTCAAAAAAAAAAAAAAAAAAACAATTATCATCATTTTGTAAAACAAAATAATAACAATACTTAAATTAATTTACCTAACCTTTTTCAAAAACTGGGTTTGGGTAAAAATCTCAGTTTCTTGGTTTGTTTTTCTAGATGCTTTTGAAAACTACTGGGAATTTTTTACTTTAGACTTCCAAAGTACCAACTAGATTCACTTTTGTTCAAATTTTCGTTTACCACCTATTTCAACACAAATTGGTTTCAATACTTTGAATTTTGTACATAAAATATACATACTTATCAAAATATACAATAATATTTTCCTTTTATATTATTGATTATTTAATAAGTATTGATGGAAAAAAAACAGGAAATCAACTATTCTCTGCTCAGCGAGAGACCGTGCCTCACACCGACGAAAACTGGTTCCCCTGGGTAACACCCTGCCATTAGTGAACCGGGTTCGATAGCATGGTGTCGCAGAGATTCGCAGAATCGGAATATATAATAGTGAAGATATCTATTTTTAACTTTAGTGGACGTAATTTATAAATTTATTGTCGATAAAAATAAAACAGCCAGAATTAAACAGTGTATTATTATACACTGGACAATCTGCGTAAATAATAACCGTTGTCTTCCGAGTCGATCGTGCTTGTTTACTTTTGGAAAACATAAAATCCATGCACGCATTATGATTGTACTCTGCGTCTACGCCAGTTAGAAGCACACCATAGCCGTCATAAAAAGAATAATTTTTTAATTGTTGATTCTGTTAGTGTTCTGTGTTTTAATAGTTAAAATGGAATTTGAAGAGTATTATTACTTGAAGAATGGCCAAGGAAGGCAAAACGGTGTAACGTAAGTATACTGTATAGATACTTTTTTATTCATGAATTATTAATTTATTTTATCAACTGCAGTGATGGATTTATAATGTAAAAAACTGTGTAGAGTTTTAGAAATTTACCTGACCCCATTAACCAAAAACATATCATTATTACTTATTATTAGTTATTACGAAAAAGTAATAATAGTTTTTTAACGACCTTATAGGTACTACAAATGTAAATTTGCAAAAAAGTTTTTTTGTAATGCAACTTTGAAGAAACTCCCTAAAGGACAAAAGATTACAAATCGAACTCATAACCACGAGGTGGATTTAAATGTGATTGGTATGGCACAATTTAAAAAGTATTGGGAAATGAGATCTTCTACGGATTTGATTCCACTGACGGAAATTTATGACGAGGAAGCACGCAAGTAAGAACTAATTTGTTTATTATGAAATCTTTAGATTATCTGAAAAACCATAATATGTATAATATATAATATAATATATGATTATGTAGGTATGTCCGTTCTATCACTTAGTAGCCTAAATTAAAAGTTATTTTGAGGACGAATGCCGTGTGAATACGACAGTAAGACATACGTGCCTATATATTATGCACATGGCAGGTATTCGTTTCCATACCATTATTCTGCCTAACACTGGGGGTAAACCTTAGCAGTAAGTTAATATCTTATTTTTCATAAATTTAAATTAAATTTATATTTTGTTTATTTATTAATTTTTTTTTAAGTTGAACCCCATTTTAAAAAGTATATACATATTGATTCAACAAGCAAGTTAGATTCTGAGGGGAGCGATAAATGCATTGATCTTACTTGTCTGCATAAATGTTCAATATATTGTGCCCGAATTTTATTTTTATTTGGGGATATTATCGGCCAAATTCAGGTCTTTCGTCTTATTATTTTTTTCATGTAAATACAAACACAATATAACATACCATTGGAACATTTTTTTTACTATTTCTCATCGTTTTTATTTTTTTATTCTTTAAAATTCCTTATTCCAAAGCTAAATATTTATGAAGTATTTTGATCTATAAAAATTGAATTTTGGATGAGTAGCTTTTATGAGTTATAGTTTAGATGTGTGGAGTTGAGTGATTAGGGGTACCCCATAAAATGTGGTCCACCAATAAACTACTTGTCGGAAATTTGATTTGTAGAGATCAAAATATTCTGAGTTATATTATGCTTAGGAATATGAAATTAGAAATATATATTGTCAATGACAGCAAAACTAAAAAAAAAACCATAAGAAATATGATTATATTCCAAAAATATTTTTTTATGAACTTAAAATTATATAACAGAACATTTTTTTAAATGGTTAATTTTTCCCAAATAAGAAGATGTGTTTTATATGATTAATAAAACACTACGTATAGTATTTTATCTTTTTAAATCTAAGATTTTAAAATGTAATATAAGTTTCTTTATAAGGTTATTTACCTTTATAAAAAAAAAAAATGTCTATAAGAATGTCAAATTAAATTTTTATGAGCTTTTGAAGTTAAAATGTTTACAACATTATTCACACGATTTCTCATGTAGCTATTTTCTTATTTTGTTGCAATTATAAAATGAATAAAGGTAAACACATAAGATTTATATCATAATATGTTTATTTTATTAATTCCTATACTTGATGAAATTTCAAAATATTTTGAATTGTTTTGAGCTGTTTACGGACAATTTCAAATTTCAGTTTTTTTAGTTGTCTATAAATATCAATAAAATAATATTGATTTTGTAGTTAAACATTTATAAAATGTTCAATTTTTATAGCTAAATATTGAAAACTTACAACATGGTTCCACGTAAGTAGGTTCTTCTGTAACCAACAAATCTCAAAAATTTAAAAACATAGTTTTTTTTTATTGTTAACTTTAACTTCAAATTTTTATGAAATTAGGTACATATTAAATAACCAAGAATAACAATTTTAGTTATTTTGTTGTAATTTTTATAATATTAATTCAACTTACCGGCTACCATATTAATAATAAGTAAGAACACTAAGAACAATTTAAATATAATATAAAATAATATCCACACTGACAAACCTTTACCGCTCAGAATCGATTTTATATACAATGATATTATATAATTGAATTCAAATTTAATACCATCCATTATACAGTTAACCACTTGTAAACTGCTATACAGCAGAGCGACATCCACTTACCGACCTTTTTTTAAAAATAATTTAAAATGTCAACAATTTCTCTATACGCACCATTAGCAATTTGCATTGCAACTAATTACATAAAATTAATACAAGAATATTATATATATATATAATAATTTAAGTCGTTATGGACATAGAACAACAATAAATCGTAGTATTATTGAACGTTATTTATTAATACTTTTCTGGTGAGATTATTTAGACAAACGTGTTATCTTAATCGCATGCACTCAATTACTTTTAAATTTAAATTCCGAAATATTAAATAAAATAAAAATTTTAATAGATGTAATTTTTATCATAAAATATATTGCCTTCAGCGTCATAAATTAATATTAAATAATAATAAGATAAAAATATTTACTCACCGACCAATGTCCAACGTGGTTCTTTTTACTTTTCGTTTGAACGCTCGATTGTACGCATAGTTTACATAATCTCACACGAGTATTTGTCGTGTACGTCCGTCTTGTATCAATAATTGATAAAAAATGTAATATTTAATTATAAAAACTTATCTAACATATACCATACTAAAATAATATTAAAATGCCAAGTTGCAGAAAAAATTTCTCAATGTTTCACTACAATATAATGGACCAATTATGGGCCACTAAATAATGTCCAAAGAGGCTTATACATTTATACAGATTAATCGCCGAATTTAAATATATTTTATTTTGCGCAATTAATCGACGCGTTTTTGCTGAATACAGAGCCGGGCGCAATTCATCGCCTAGTGTGTACGACCACCGTTGGTTCATTTAAAATTGTTTATCGATTGTATATGGAATATCATTAATATTATAATATGCAGGTGAAAACATAAAGGTTTACAAACGAAGACCTGACTGGTGTACCCAAAACCACGGATTATGTTGGGCCATAACCTCATAAGCAGGACTATGAATTAGTAGGAAAGAACATAAATGTTAGCTGATCGTGAAAAGTTGCTTTGCAAGTACATAATTTGAATTATGTAACAACAAATCCATTTCCGAAACTTTGATTTTGAATTTTTTTTGCATTATTTGTCTTTTTCAATTTTTTACGTAATTTGTTTGACTATTTAGTTCATTTTTCTCGTATTTAAATTCCGTCAACTGCATAACATCTTTGAAAGCATATTTTTTTACACATGCTGTATATATGTCAAATTTATATTTGACACAAGCTGTATACGAGTTAGGTAAATTCGAATAGAATTATTAAAGAATCAATCAACTTCAAAATAAAAATAAAAATTCATTCAACATTTTATAATTTTTTTTATTAAATAAATATATTTTTATGCATGATATAATATACTAATATCAATATAAATATAAGAATTAAATTTAAAACATTTTATGTGCATTTTATACTTACATTTTTGGAATTTTAAGTGCATTTTTTAACATTTTAAATGCGTTTCTTAAGATTTTTCAGTGCAATAAATTCACAGCCCTGCTCATAAGTCATAATATTAATACATATTATTTTAAACCATAGGTTTACCATGGTGTATATAATTCTTAAGCAACGCAATTTTAAAATATTATGATGATAGTTCTCTGATTAAAATAAATCTACGAATTCAAATGAACATTAACCAGTGCGCACACTAATTAGTAATTAATGTTATAAATTAGTATAAACTTGTAACGTATAAACAACGGTTTATTGGCGATAATATATTCGCTGAATAACTTAGCGTAGTATATTAGGTATAATATTAAATATAACAATATTATTTTTCCGTAGGACCTAGAGTGGGGATGGAAAATCTCACTTAACTCGTATGGCAATTTTATATAGGTACCTCATAAGCAACAATAACGAAACGCGATTGGTGAGACAGGACCACCTTCGTAAAAGCAATTTTTTTTCGATCGAGTGATATATCAAACGCGATAATACCGCGACGAGGCAGTGCAAGCGTGCATGCGCTTCGCAAAGGTCCACAGTTTTCCTGTCGTCCTCTCAACCTTTGGCCAGAAGTCTTTCGTTGATTTCTTGGTCTGCCTTTTCTGATTCTCCGACAGTTGCAGCCGCATGTGAGTTATTTTTTCGTAAATAATAATCATCGTCGGTTGTCTGTTTCCGCTGCCGTTCTTATCGCCATGTGGCCGTCGCTACACTTCCGCCGTACGTCGTCGCTGCATACGATCATCAACTTGGTCGTCGCTTTGGCCGTCGCGGTCGCCATCGCGGTCGGCATCCACTTGATGATCGACGTCTACTCGACGGTCACCTCCCCGCAGTCCAACGGCGAAGCGACGATCACGATCGATGGCCAGCAGTGTAAGTGCGTGCCGTTCGAAATGTGTTTTTCGAACAATACCGTCAACGTACCCTCTAGGTAGGTGTAACGATTACGTGCATATTATTATAGTACGTGTTGGGGTAAACCGGCGCTCAGTGGCGTGACTTTGGTCGTATGGTGGGGAGGGTTCTAATGGGGAGCCAAGTTCAACCAAGTTTGGCTCGTATCGAGCTTGTCGTTGCTAAATTTTGGGTTCTTAGACCGGAGTCCGGAGGTACATTTTATTTCATAATCGCTACTTTTGGTAATAAGAAAAGCATTTAGTTAATTCAGACCACATTTCAGTTTATAAGTCATAATAATGTTTTTAATTTTTATTCATACCTATATCTAGCGCAGGCAGTTGCAGCAGCAATAAAGTATGCTGCATAAATGAAGATGTCAATATTGGAACAACCCAGGGACCACCTATTATTGGCGAACCCATCAATAACAATGTTCGTAATTGTGGTATTGGTATGCCACCACCAAATACCATAAATTCTGACGATGTAGGACCCCGTATGATGAATTTTGAAGGTACTTTTACCATTTATTTTAAATTTAAACAACACAAAGATAATATTTTCTAATAAAATAAGTACATTTTTGTTTTACGTTTTATATTAACAGACAACTCAAAAACACATTTTGGTCAATTTCCGTGGATGGTTGCTATTACAAAAACAGATAAAAATCAAGAGACTGGTATTACAACTGAACATGTTTTCGTTTGTGGTGGTTCATTAATACATCCACGAGTCGTTTTAACTGCGGCACACTGCGTCAGGTACCTACTTAAGCAAACTAAATACAACTAAAATTACTACTTTACTAAACCTTTATTAATTACTACAATATACTCACTTTTAAAATATCATAAAAATAAAAAAAAAGATCACATTTTTTATCATTCTTAATTTGATAAACACATTTGACACTAACCTTTAAATTAAACTTAACTAAATAAATAATAATATCATATCTTACTATAATATACTTATTTTATTTTATCAAAAAACATTAAACACATTAGAAACGAATAGAAACCAGCACTTTAGACATTACAACATGCTTTTCATAACCTATCAATCTATATGACGTAATTATGAATCTTAAAGGAATATCATACTCAATAATACTTTATATAAGTATATGCATAACATTATATCTTATATTATAACTAAGTAACAATAACAGATAATCACCTCTATGATAGCATACAGATAATAGTGTAATACTAAATAAAATATAATATACTACTTTTACTTAAATATATTACTAGTTACTACATTAATTTATTTAACTTTAGTCATAGGTAGCTCATAAGTCACTATAACAAAAACATTTTAAGAAAACATATTATGTAGAACAAAATTAAAATTAAATAAAAAACACACATAATAAGCTAAATATTAACCAAACTTTAAAAAAAATATTTAGTACCTATACCTATATTATGATAACCTCAAAAAATCATTGCACTTACAAATTAAACCTAAATACTAAAAATATTATTTAACTTTATTTTATTTTACTAGGAACCTACTTTTATTAAATTAATATTAATTTTAAGTTAATATCTATCAAAACTAATACTGCAACTAATATTTTATAAAAACAATCATCAAGTAGGTATAGACAATAGACATCGGCACCTATTAGTCAACGAAATCCTGAAAGCTAAGAATATAAAAATGATCTACTATATCTATATAACTACTTAAGATAAAAATCAATTTTACCAGTATAAAAAAAACCTAGCACACTTAGGTATACCAATATATGATTCTGTTCCCTAAATTTTACATTCTTAGAAATATCACTCAAATGTACCGTACTATTCTCACCATTGTATGAACAACATGGTATGATCGTAAAACTCTAGATTTGGTCCAAGTCCCCGCAAATGCGCATTACGTCACTGGCTCACCCGTATAATTATGATATTATCGTATTGTCACTAAATTATTATTACTTTACCTAATACTATAATAGGTACCTACACTACTCTAAGTCACGTACTTACCGAAGGATCTTAGGTGTCTCTGAGTGACCGTGATCTGTGTGGCCGAAAACAAAATATAATTCAATGAAGACCTATATCTAAGACTACAATAAAACACACCACAATTATTACATTATTGAAGAAAATTTAAAAATTCCAATAATAAGGTTCCAACAAAACAGAAAACATAATATACATATTTTCATCTCTCCTATCAATGCAACAAAAGGTGGGTAAGTGGATGTCGCTCTGCTGTACAGTAGGTTACAAGTGGGTCACTGTATAATGGATGGTATTAAATTTTAATTCAATGATACAATATCATTGTATAAGAAAACGATTCTGAGCGGAGACTGTCTGTCAGTCTAGGTATAAGACATATTATATACATATCTATGGTATTAAACAAAAAATTGACCTATAATAAATTCCAAATTAATCATATCACATTATCCATTAGGTACTTATAACACGTTATACATCAATAACAAACCCTGATACTATCATAGATATATAATATAGTGTACTTTAGAAGTTTCAAGTACCCACGAATAGTATTATACACTCACAACAAAATAACGAAAATAGGTATGCTAGGTTTTTTAATATGTAATTTCGTCCAAATTTGAACATAAAATGACTATAAAAATAAACTGTGATTGTATATTTTTTAGATTTTTCGGTAAGAGAATTAACTACTTACGTGAAATCTTGTTTTAAATTTTCAATCCTTAGCAATAAAAACTGAACATTTTATAATTTATTAATTACGATGATTAATAATTTTCGAGATTTTGAAAAATTCTGTCAAAATTCGATGTTAAAATGCTTATAAAAAAAAATTGTGCGTATGTATTTTTGATATTTTTCAACTGATATTGTAACAATATATTAGGAGCCTTTTATTAAATTTTTACACTTTTTGGCCCAACAGATAAAACTTTATTGATATTCATAGAAAAAAAACTAAAAAAATTGAAAACTGAAAATGTCCGTAAACGGCTCAAAAAGAGTCAAAATATTTTCAAAATTGTATGGTGTATAGGAAATGCTAATATAAACATTCAGTGGAATTTTCATGTATCTGCAGTAATTCGTTTTTTAATTACAACAAAAAAAGGAAATTGCCACATGAGAAATCGAGTGAATATCCAATGTTGTAAAAATTTGAATTTCAAACGCTCATAAAAATTTAATTTGACTTTCCGGTAGAAATTTTTTTATTGATAAAGGTAGACAATCTTATGAGTAATCTTGTATTAGATTTTCAAATCTTAGATTTAAAAAGCAAATTTTTATGAATTTCTAACTCGAAATAATTTGCAAATTTTCGTGATTTTTCCATATTTTGTCATTTTTTGAACTTTAAATGCTTAAAAAAAAAACTATGACTTACGATTTTTAATATTTTTCATCTGTCATTGAAACAATATAGTAGGAGGCTTGTATTAAATTTTCAAGTATTTTTACTCAACAAATACATTTTTATTGATATTCATAAAAATAAAAACTAATAAAATTGGAAACTGAAAATGTCCCTAAACAGTTCAAAATAAATCAAAATATTTTGAAAATGTTATCGTGTATAGAAAATGCAAATATAAACAACCACTGAAAATTTCATGTACCTACGGTCATTTGTTTTAAAGTTACACCAAAAACCAAAATCGATTTTCTCGAAAACAGATTTTGCGTAAAAATTCCCGTTTTTCCTTAATTTTTCTTTTGTTTTTTCTTGGCGCTTTTGAAAAGTACTGGGAATTTTAAATTTTGACCTCCCCAATGCACCAACGATATTCACTTTCCAATCGAACAAGATACTGAAGTCGAAAATCGAAGCATTATTTCGACTACTTATCGTGTACACAGATACAAAAAAAATAAAAAAAAGGTGGGTAAGTGGATGTCGCTCTGCTGTACAGTAGGTTACAAGTGGGTCACTGTATAATGGATGCTTTTAAATTTGAATTCAATGATACAATATCATTGTATAAGAAAAACGATTCTGAGCGAAGACGGTATGTTAGTCTAGGTTTAAGACAAATTATATACATATCTATGGTATTAAAAAAAAATTGACCTAAAATAAATTCCAAATTAATCATATCACAATATCCATTAGGTACTTATAACACGTTATACACCAACAACAAACCCTGATACTATCATATATATATAATAGTACACTTTAGAAGTTTCAAGTAGGTACCCACGAATAATATTATATAATCACAACAAAATAACTAGGTTTTAGATTCTGAGTGAAACGATGAATGTATTGATTTTACAATGATGTGTGTTTTTTTATTTTTTTATTTTTTTATTTTTTTATTTTTTTATTTTTTTATTTTTTTTGTATCTGTGTACACGATAAGTAGTCGAAATAATGCTTCGATTTTCGACTTCAGTATCTTGTTCGATTGGAAAGTGAATATCGTTGGTGCATTGGGGAGGTCAAAATTTAAATTTCCCAGTAGTTTTCACAAGCGCCGGGAAAAACAACATAAAAATTAAGGAAAAACGGGAATTTTTACGCAAAATTGATTTTCCAAAAAATCGATTTTGGTTATTGGTGTAACTCTAAAACAAATGAACGTATATACATGAAATTTTCACTGGTTGTTTATATTTGCATTTTCTATACACGATAACATTTTCAAAATATTTTGATTTATTTTGAACTGTTTAGGGACATTTTCATTTTCCATTTTTTTTTAGTTTTTTTTCTAAAAATTTCAATAAAATTTTATTTGTTGGTTTCGAAAGCTTGAAAATTTAATAGAAGGCTCCTAATATGTTGTTTCAAAGACAGATGAAAAATATTAAAAATCCTTAGTCACAATTTTTTTTTATAAGCATTTAAAGTTCAAAAATTGACAAAATATGGAAAAATCACGAAAATTAGCAAATTATTTTGAGTTAAGAATTCGTAAAAATTTTTCTTTTTAAATCTAAGATTTGAAAATCTAATACAAGATTACTCATAAGATTGTCTACCTTTATCAATAAAAAAATTTCTACCGGAAAGTCAAATTAAATTTTTATGAGCGTTTGAAATTCAAATTTTTACAACATTGGATATTCACTCGATTTCTCATGTGGCAATTTCCTTTTTTTGTTGTAATTAAAAACGAATTACTGTAGATACATGAAAATTTCACTGAATGTTTATATTAGCATTTCCTATACACCCTACAATTTTGAAAATATTTTGACACTTTTTGAGCCGTTTACGGACATTTTCAGTTTTCAATTTTTTTAGTTTTTTTTTTCTATAAATATCAATTAAGTTTTATCTGTTGGGCCAAAAAGTGTAAAAATTTAATACAAGGCTCCTGATATATTGTTACAATATCAGTTGAAAAATATTAAAAATACATAGGCACAATTTTTTTTTATAAGCATTTTAACATCGAATTTTGATAGAATTTTTCAAAATCTCGAAAATTATTAATCATCGTAATTAATAAATTATAAAATGTTCAGTTTTTATAGCTAAGGATTGAAAATTTAAAACAAGATTCCACGTAAGTAGTTAATTCTCTTACCGAAAAATCTAAAAAATATACAATCACAGTTTACTTTTATAGTCATTTTATGTTCAAATTTGGACGAAATTACATATTAAAAAACCTAGTTATTTTGTTGTGATTATATAATATTATTCGTGGGTACCTACTTGAAACTTCTAAAGTGTACTTTTATATATATATGATAGTATCAGGGTTTGTTGTTGGTGTATAACGTGTTATAAGTACCTAATGGATATTGTGATATGATTAATTTGGAATTTATTTTAGGTCAATTTTTTTTTTAATACCATAGATATGTATATAATTTGTCTTAAACCTAGACTGATATACCGTCTTCGCTCAGAATCGTTTTTCTTATACAATGATATTGAATCATTGAATTCAAATTTAATAGCATCCATTATACAGTGACCCACTTGTAACCTACTGTACAGCAGAGCGACATCCACTTACCCACCTTTTTTAATATGTAATTTCGTCCAAATTTGAACATAAAATGACTATAAAAATAAACTGTGATTGTATATTTTTTAGATTTTTCGGTAAGAGAATTAACTACTTACGTGGAATCTTGTTTTAAATTTTCAATCCTTAGCTATAAAAACTGAACATTTTATAATTTATTAATTACGATGATTAATAATTTTCGAGATTTTGAAAAATTCTGTCAAAATTCGATGTTAAAATGCTTATAAAAAAAAATTGTGCCTATGTATTTTTAATATTTTTCAACTGATATTGTAACAATATATCAGGAGCCTTGTATTAAATTTTTACACTTTTTGGCCCAACAGATAAAACTTAATTGATATTTATAGAAAAAAAAAACTAAAAAAATTGAAAACTGAAAATGTCCGTAAACGGCTCAAAAAGAGTCAAAATATTTTCAAAATTGTATGGTGTATAGGAAATGCTAATATAAACATTCAGTGAAATTTTCATGTATTTACAGTAATTCGTTTTTTAATTACAACAAAAAAAGGAAATTGCCACATGAGAAATCGAGTGAATATCCAATGTTGTAAAAATTTGAATATCAAACGCTCATAAAAATTTAATTTGACTTTCCGGTAGAGATTTTTTTATTGATAAAGGTAGACAATCTTATGAGTAATCTTGTATTAGATTTTCAAATCTTAGATTTAAAAAGAAAAATTTTTACGAATTCTTAACTCAAAATAATTTGCTAATTTTCGTGATTTTTCCATATTTTGTCAATTTTTGAACTTTAAATGCTTATAAAAAAAAATTGTGACTAAGGATTTTTAATATTTTTCATCTGCCTTTGAAACAATATATTAGGAGCCTTCTATTAAATTTTCAAGCTTTCGCAACCAACAAATAAAATTTTATTGATATTTCTAGAAAAAAAAACTAAAAAAAAACGAAAAATGAAAATGTCCCTAAACAGTTCAAAATAAATCAAAATATTTTGAAAATGTTATCGTGTATAGAAAATGCAAATATAAACAACCAGTGAAAATTTCATGTATATACGTTCATTTGTTTTAAAGTTACACCAATAACCAAAATCGATTTTTTGGAAAATCAATTTTGCGTAAAAATTCCCGTTTTTCCTTAATTTTTATGTTGTTTTTCCCGGCGCGTGTGAAAACTACTGGGAAATTTAAATTTTGACCTCCCCAATGCACCAACGATATTCACTTTCCAATCGAACAAGATACTGAAGTCGAAAATCGAAGCATTATTTCGACTACTTATCGTGTACACAGATACAAAAAAAATAAAAAATAAAAAAATAAAAAAATAAAAAAATAAAAAAATAAAAAAATAAAAAAACACACATCATTGTAAAATCAATACATTCATCGTTTCACTCAGAATCTAAAATAAAAAAAAAAAAACACACATCATTGTAAAATCAATACATTCATCGTTTCACTCAGAATCTAAAATACCTACTAGACACTTATCGAAAATTCGTAACTCGTGTTGCCTAAGAAAATCTATTTTATAATTGACTATACTGTACTCTTGATACGGGATTTAGGGATTTTTAAGAGATGTGTTTAGAATATAAGTATAATAATGAGCGCTCATAAAATATGTAAACTACATTCGGTTCTCGAATTGACTATATTTTGTGCTTTTGCTACAGATATAGGGATTTTTAAAAGCAATCGATAATAGTCACGTCCCAAATCATAGATAACAAATTCATATAATATTGGTATTCGAATCACATAAATATCATACATAAAATTCAGGAGAAAATATCTCTTAATATACTTTGTGTTAAATATACAAATCAAAACACCAAATATGTAGTATATAGTATATATTGTATACTCTTCAGTGACTTCGTGCATCGAACTCAATTCCGTATCCACGATTACGAATACTAATCAACGTATTTTATTACGTAAACAAATATTAATTGCTTATACCGTTTAACACGTGCACTATAGTAACAGCCAACAGGGCTTGTCGTCACATGTCGTGTCATCTCACTCTTAGAAGGACAATAATCGAGTGGGTTATCGATACTGGAATTCATACTACATTTTTATGCACTATTTCAGTATTTCACAATATCCCTTACATTCCATTTTCTATAATTATCACTTTTGCTGTTCCCTTTTAATATTTTCGTATTTTAATTCTACTACAGCTACCACTACAGTAGGAGTAGAGTAATATTTTTATAAATAATTGTTATATTGTTTATATTACAAAATTATTGATTATTTAAATTTTAAGAAATTCGATGGGACAAAAATATAAATGATATTATTTCAATTTTTAAAATAAACATATTTAAATCATTAAATATACAAAAATGATGTAAATGTAGGTCAATGACATAAATCTTCATGATTTATATAATATATTAATTCAATTTTTTAAGTAAAGTTATTGTAAGTCATACGACTTATACGCATAACCGAATAACTCTTTATAATTTGACGATTTATTTAATAATTATATAGGATTAAGTTCTCTAGAGTCTAGATCAGTGGTTCTTAACGGGGGCGCTACCGCCCCCTTGGGGGCATTTCGGTCTCTATGGGGGGCGATAGTTTTGAAGGGGGCGTTGAGGGGGCGGTGAGCTTTTTCAAACTAAGAGATTAAAAATAATACAATTTATTAATATTATATAACAACACTACAAATAATTGAACGTGAAATCAGAATAGTTGTAATTGCGTACGATACAACGACATACGGAATGTTATCTAATCGCATTTTACGTATCGGGAACGTCTTGTTTATAAAAAAATTATTTTTAAATTTTCAACCATAACTGGACTATTGTATACTGTACCTTGCAAGTTGCAAAGGATTCAGCTTTTGACGAAACAAAGAAATCGGTTGTACATTTGTAACAAAGGTGATCTACGTTTAGCTTTGACCAATATCGAACCAGACTTCGCCACGTTAGCAGCTACTCATCAGGCTCAGGGCAGTCATTGATAGGTATAATTTTTATATTTTATAATTTTTTTTTTCATAGTTAAGTAATTCTTTTTGTTAAGTGGTAAAAAATATAACTTTTATTATCTAAAAATAAGAGTTTTTACTTTTTACTTTAATTAATAATGTTATACTGTAATATACTGATTAATAAATAAATATACGTATATATGTATATGTATAATATATATATCTTTATTAGAAGAAATTTTGATTTTGAGGGGGGAGGGGCGTTAGCAGTAAGTTATTACGATAAAGGGGGCGCTGAACTAAAAAAGGTTAAGAACCACTGGTCTAGATTATAACATAAATTAATGTAAATAGCACCATTTTTATTCAGGTTATCTTCCTATCTTAAACATTGTAGATATACACTATTGTTACCAAAATTAAAAATTATACAACAATAAACATTAAATAAAAGAATGGTTTAAATTATTAATTAGATTGTTGTTTATGTGATTAGTGATATTGTAATGTAAAGTACGAAATAGTTTACCTTTTTAGTTTTTAATTATAATTTGAGAATTATAATTTTGTGAATTTTATTTTGTTTTATTTTGTGACCAAAATTATAATAGTATAAATTATATTTTTATTTGGCTTGTAAGAATAAGGTTATCCAAATATTAAATACTAAAGACAAATCTAATATAGCAAAAACTATATAAATGAAATTGTTTATACATCTTACTATTTATACTACTATATTTTTCATACCACGTACTATGGCAATCATTAATAAATAATAATTTTTCATTAGTAATGCCTTTGGTTCTATATCAATACTTAAAATACTATTATATATAATATTATATTATTATACTACTATTCGTCGCCTCCGAATGAAAAGGTTCTAAATCAATTTTTTTGAAAAATGGTTTTTTTGCATATAATCATTTATAATTTTTTGTTGTATAATTCAATCTTGAAATCGGATCGATCCGTTGATTATTCAATGAGATACAGAGAATGAAAAGGTTCTAACTCATAAGAACGTGAATGATAAGCGCGAAACCGAGAAATATCAGTTACAACCTTTTCATTCTAAACAATAATTAAGAATGAAATAGTTCTAAACGGTCTTAAATGTAATATCTCAGAATGAAAAGGTACCGTTATAATACGGTTATACCACTGGTACAATATAAATTATTATTGTGCCATAATAAAATATTATTCCAGCATTCCAGCATAAATTTACCGTCTATTTTTGTTTTGTTGAGGTGATAAGGTAGGTAATACCTACATACCACATGTATATAGTACATACTTTAGTATTATAAGAAATGGTACATTTAAATTTGAATTACGTTTTTGACATTTTTCATTATTGTGAATTATGATTTATGCCGTTTAATTTATATTGTTGCGTTTTCAATATACCCCCCTTCCCTACACTAATTGCGCCAATGGACCATACAATTGTAACTTATTACTTATAGTAGGCACATACACAACAACAAAAAATTCCGGGGGTGGGGGGACCCCCGCCCACTACATATACGGGTATGTTATAATATAATAATACTTAACTTAAAAACTAAAAATATTGCATAATAAAAAAATGTATAATTTATAACATAGTTTACACTAGAAGTTGGTATCACTGCATAGAAAAAATGATTCAAATCAGAATGAAAAAGTTCTAACTAAATAAATAATTTTTATTTTCAGAATGAAAAAGTTCTACACGTAAAACCTTTTAATTCTAAAACTAATTTTTTGGTTTTTTATGATTAACTCAGTCAATAATTGAGGAAAGACAAATTGCAGATAAAGTTGTGTTCTTTGGAACTTTCTTGATATAATTGCATACAATTTTCACGATTTAGTAATTATGGTGAAAAAAGTTATTCAATGTCCTACTTAAAAACGTTCCCCTGAACAATTACATAAATTGCGTTAGAACCTTTTCATTCTGAGACGACGTATTATAATTTATAATAATATATTAGTATAATAAATAATAAACGTATAATAAATATTGAATAGCACCAACATTAGGTAATATATTTTAATAAACTGCATAGCAGTATTATTTTTAATTTTTTTTATGTAGGTATGTTTATTGTTCAACAATGTTACAGTACCTACTGTATTAGATTCATCTGTTATTTTATGATAAGTCTTTTTTAATTAAATTGTTCATGTTCAATTGCTGTTTATATTGAAATAGTAAGGATGTGGAATTACGAGTACGAGTTGGTGTGTGGGATACTCAGTGCTCCAATAATGAAGAAGATATTGAATATTCGTGCGAAGATGTTGGTGTTTCAAAAATAGTTTATCATCCAAAGTATGATAATGAAACTATTCACAATGATATTGCGTTGATCAAACTCGAATCCGAAATCAAATTTCATTCACATATTAATATTATATGCATTCCTGACAATGAAAATCAAATAAACTATGACCCTCAGTCGTGTGTATCAACAGGATGGGGTCAAAATGGACACGGTCAGTATAAATTATTTAATAATAATATAATAATAGTAAATTACTAAATTATGAAGAGAAGATAGTATAACCTGTTTCATACCTTATGGAAAAAAACCCAGAAAAATTGATTTACATAAATGCATCGCTTTAATGATAAACTATTATAATATACATGTCCAAGGTGTGGATCTATCTTGTACATGTCTAAGTTTCTACATAAACCACTATAATCACTATTTACTACCACTCAATGAATTATAATACTGTTCCTTATTAATTAATATTGTATGCTAGATGTATGCTAGTATCTAGATATTTTCAGTGAGGGGTCTCCAAATGTGTTTTTTTAATATAAATTAATTTCATGTCCAACTGAAAACATATTTTGCTTATTATATCAAAAACACAAACTATGTATTTTTATAAATTTAATGCATTTAAAATTAATAGAATATTCCTACTTTTGTTTGTGGGAAAAATAGTTAAAATTATATCTATGGACCGGGTCTTGTGTAAACACTGCGGATACGAACAAAACAACATATTAACTGTAGCTTGACGTATTTCATCAATTGGACGCAGCTGAAAGTTTGGAACAGTGCTGGTCAGAATAGAAATCATTCGTACTCGTTGTATTAGTTGTATTTATGTAGGACTCGGAGTTAGACGTTAGTTTTTTTTTATTTTACAGATAAAAGCACTATCACTGATGCAGTGGCGTATTTATGGGTAGAGGAGGATCAAGGTGATCAACCCCCCCTCCCCCATTGACTGTATATAATACGCAAAAGTCTTCGTAGTCCTAAGCTCCTAACTTAAGGCCTTTAACTATAAAGGCAGGGCTACTGGATAAAAGAATACCCCCCCCGCCCAATACGAAAACCTAAATACGCCACTGCACTGCGGCGAGCAAAGCACCACTTGGTAAAATAGTTTTGACCCCTGATCGTTTTGATGCATCTAAAATCATCCATTCAAGTATATTTATTTTTAAATACCTAGTCTATAATATGTTGAATATTCGTGTGTTACGTGTATTACGTATATGGTATATCTGATAATAGTTTTTGCTGCCTGTCGCTTTCTATCGACAACTGTCTATTGTCAGAAGTGTTATTGGTTATTATGAATTCTGAATTAATTGTTATAAAATATAACATAACATATTCAATTCAATTATAATTATAATTTATAAATAACCATTTTTGATTTTAAATACAAACGTTTTATTGCATAGCTCTCGGATTTGATTGTTTCAAGTCGATTGACAGTAAACTGAGTCGTGTCGAAAGCAGTGTTGTCGATTTGTTGATTTATTATTACATTTTACGTTCGACATTTATAAAAACTAATTTCTTTATTTTCTCTGATTAACATATCACATCATCAGTTGAATTCCAGGTCTATGTTACTGGAACTTTCCCATTTCGAATTTCCTGTCCAAACCAGCTGAAATCTTTGGTGCATTCGTAGTTATTATACAAAGTTCTTCGTACGGAGGGTGCCAGCCCCCTGCTGGGCGGTGAAGACATGCTAATTTTGATTTCGAATTTGGGGTCCATAAACGTTTCATTCATTTTTGCTTCGTTAGTGCTTCACTGATTATTTATCACTTGTAGTTAGTACTCTACTCCTTCAAAAGTTATTGGAAGGGGGGGGGTGGTGGGGACGTACTTATTCGAGTCTAGCCTCCAGAGTTTTGTCTGAAACTATTCAACACACTGAGTTAAAAATTATCCTTGGATGAATTTCAGTTAAATCTCGTAGTTTTTGGATTAAATTACATAAATCTGAGTTTTATACTTTAAAATTTTATTAAAATTTCAGATGTATGTTAATTTAATCTTAAGAAGCTTTAAGATTCAACTTAAATTCGTCCCTGCGTACGATGTACCGATACAGAAAAACTTCGTATCTTAGACCATATATTAATAAAACTGAAAATCTTGTTGTAAAAGTTCTCGAAAAACTACGTAGGTATTTATACCTTACTAAAGCACTCCCTCATACGAATTTTATTATTTAATACCTATGTAATTTTTATGAAGTGGTGAAAATAATACGGTCTAAAAATTATATATTTTTTTTGAGTTGGCGTTATTTGTGAACATTTAAAAGATATCCTATAATACTATTATAATATTATAATAAAATTACAAAATGCTGTCTGGGTATAAATACGTCATTGTATGAAAATATCTATACCTACTCTCTACAGTAGTCACAATTAATGCTTTATTAACAGTTATTATATTATTTATTATTTTTCACTTAATAGAACCAAGTAAATACGGATATCAAACTGAGTTAAAAAAAGTAGACTTGTCTGTTGTGCCCAATGTTTTGTGCCAGAAGACATTACAGGAAACGAATCTTGGGAAAAATTTCGTTTTACATGAAAGTTTTCTTTGTGCTGGTGGCATGACGGGAGTAGATGCGTGCAAAGTGAGCGAATCGATTGTATTTGTTTTGATCAGATTAGCAGCTCCAGTGGCGGATCCAGGGATTAATTTTTTTTCTTCTTTGGGGGGAGGAGGCAAAAGTACAAAAATTGCCAAAATTAGCTTAACACAGTGTAAAACAATGGAAAACTACGGCGATTGAGGAGGGGGGCCAATGCCCCCTTTGACACCTGCCCCAGTATCCACCACTGAGCAGCTCCAGATGTTTAACTAGCCGTTTATGTTTATACATTTTTTTTTCTTATACAGGGTGATGGTGGCGGACCGTTGATATGTGCAATGAAAGAAGACCAAGGGGAGTCTAAAAAATATATTCAAGTAGGTATTGTGTCTTGGGGTATTGGGTGCGGTGATGAAAATATACCCGGTGTATACTCGTCGGTAGCGTTCAATTCTCAGTGGATCAACAAGGAGCTTAAAACGATTACATCAGAATGAAAACTGCTTTTTTCAACTGTTGACATTTTAATTTATATTTTATTACACTTCGACCGAGAATTCGAATCGATTTATTTTCCGATTAAAATTATTATTAAATTATGAAAATATATGAGTAACATAATAATAATAAACTATTCATTACAGTTATTGTGTTATTACTTTATTGAGAACTCCTATGTAGTATATTATAGTAAAAACTACATGACATGATAAGTAATGCACAGGGTCATCAGTCATCACATACAATGATATATCTATGATTTGACAATAACAAAAAAAAAATTAAATATTTCCCAGTTAATTATTGTAAATAAAAAAAAAAAGGCAATTTTAAATTTAATTTTTTTAATGTAGCTATATTGTTGGTTATAGGATCTATAGGAACTATGTCGGGGGGAGTGATATAAAGGTTAGGGGGCTTAGCCCCCTCTAATTACATCTATGACACTGGTAAACTAGAGCGTTGTGGCAAAATCTAAAACTTTAATTTGCTATCTTTACCTAACTTCGAAACGGAGTCCGAGTGACATATACTGATTGCAACAATGTTCTTCACTAAGAAAAATGAGTATGTTCCATCAATTTTGATCTCGAGTGAACTACACTTAGCCAATAGAACTGGCAATATTTTTTTGTTCTATTGACACTATTAACAACAACAAAACTAAATACCTAAATACCCTAAATATAATATGTACTTAATACCTATAGTTTTTAGTTATGAAACGGTGTCATATAACATTACACATCACGAGTCACGAGTATTTATGAGGTGTGGAATAACATCATATTAATTATTAATATCGAATAATATGAAGTAAGATGACGTAGGTAAGATTGTATGGCTTTGGGAGAAACGGGTATCTGGAAGAAATGGGCCACACCCATCTAAGGTGTCATGGCAATTAATTTTAACACTATCAGCTAAACTGAACCAGAATATACATCGGCAGTCAAAGGTTTGGTTTGGACCAACAGATTAGTCAAGGAAATCTGTAACGGTATCAGTGTCATAGACAAGGGGGGACGTGAGGGGTCAGATCCCCCCCACCATTGGATTTTTATTACCTTAGTAAAAAGTTTTGAGAGGGTGGGGAATTTTCCAATTTTTCCCTCGCATTAGCTATGTCGTTTTTTTTTTTAAACCCCCCCCCCCCCTTTCAGAAATCATGTCTATGCCACTGAACGGTATAATGGGCTAACAACCAATAGTATACTGGGACAACTTCGACTTGTGAAAACCGTGCGTTTCACATAAGGACTAAACACATTGTCGTCAGGTTCAACTGGTAATCAGGAAAAAGTTTATAGTGAAAACTTTTTGCGACTACAGTTCATTGACACAGAATAACAATATGCATACATTTTCACAAAATCTCTTCCAATGGATAGATTTGAAAAATTAAGACAAACATTATCACTGTTGAACTACATTAATTCGTAATTGTATAAAATATTAATTACTCGGGTATGTTGAATATAATTTAATATTGTATACAATGTAATATCATATTATTGTTCAATAATAACAACATCGTTTTTATTCGCAAATTGTAAATCACACCATATGTTTTAAAACATACGTTACAGCTATGTACTTTTATGTGTATGTCATGAGTTAGTAAAATATTTCTTATTAGTTATTACTAAAAGCAGTTTAGTCTTTTTTGTCTAGATCGATCTACAAAGTAAATCATAAACTCAACTTTTTTTTAGGATATATTAGATCTATCGGTTTACCCATCTTATATTCTTATCACACCATAGAACCACCATAGAACCTAACTGTTACATGATGTGGTACCACAAAGTTTATTAAGTAATCAAATAGTATATAAATATGGAGTAGGTACATTTACAGGCATTACAGCATATTAAATTATCAATATACATTTTATAAATTTGGGCTTAATAATATTATATTTATTTTTAAGGGGACCAAGATCTACTTATCTAATGGAAGGTCGGGTACGCGTGATGGACAATTCAGAATGTAAACGAGCATCTTATGCCAAAAAGAATTTCGTTATTGATGATAGAATGTTATGTGCTGGATCGTTAACAGGAAAAAAAACACATTTGTCAGGTACTGATGAAAGACATTATAAAACGTACTGTGCATTTTTAACATTTTTAACATATTTATGATTTTGATTGTTATTTCAGGGAGAGGGAGATTCTGGAGGTCCCTTAATATGGCAAATTGCATGGCGGTCGATTTTATTTAGTAGGTATTGTGTCTTTCAGATATAAATGCGGTGAACCCAGAACCAGGTTATAAAGGTGGATATATTAGGGTGACATTATATATATTACCAAATATAGGTGAAGTTAAATTGTATTAAATGATGCTGTTTAACAGACAACTTTGCGCAATTGGTTTATCTATTTTCTATTTTTCTATAGCAATACATTTATAATATATACTCAGATCACTACTAAATTTTAACCTTAATTGTTTTAAAAATGTTATTTAGTAATTAAAAATGATATTAAATAAATAATATATTTGTATTCTAATTTTAATAGTTTATTTTAAAATATTAAGTAGATATGTCAGATTCAAGTATTTCATTTTAAATCGAAATTTATACATAATTGTAGTAGGTACCTATTTTATTAAACATGATAAATTATGGTTTATAATTTATAGATTTTAGTATTTTACTGTGAAATTATTTATTTTTTAAATTAATCCTTCCAATAAATATAAAAATAAATATTTATATCAAAACTGTCTAATGTATTGGATGATTTGATGATTTAAATTTAAAGTTTTACGTTTTAGCATTTTCATAAGCATAAGTCCCCCTCTAATATTATTGTTCATGCCTGTATAGTGTAAATATAACCTACAAATATAAAATTCATTAAAACATTATACCAAGACATATAATATGAAGTTTTATGATCATTTATATTTATATACTAGTGCTACCTATATTATAGTGCTTAACGCGGACACGATGATTGCTTCAAGGTTGATCGTGGTCCGGTCGAAGTGTTTGGTTAGGATTGAGGTGATGAAAAAAACACAACACAAACACTTTAAGAATGTCACAAATTATGTATTATAATATTGCGACCAAAATATAATAATACATGACGTGCCGCTCGGGCAGATGAGTTTAACGTCGGACGATATGTTATCGGTCCGACGGTCCGATGGTGGATCTCGAATCGCCTTTTCCGCCGACCGTTGTACGTCTTATGCGACACAGTCCCCCCGTCCCGCCTTGCCGTTACCGGCTCGGTGGAAGAGTCAACCTGGTCGCGCTGCTTGCATCCCGTGGTGGTGGTTGGAGATAAGATAGTCTGGTCTCTATAGTGCTTGTACATTGTACTTGCTACTAAAGCGGGCCGCGTCATACTCCCCCCCCCAAACCACCATACGGGGTGGCACAGCGTACTGCTGTCGGTGGATAAGTGGTTCAGCTCGCGGTACCCCTTGCCATGTGACTTGAAGTAAGCTTGCCTTGCTGACACCCTCTCTGGTAGGTGGTGTTGGTTGTTGACCTCGTGCTTTGGTGCCTCGTTGTCGTTGGTATGGCTGCGACGTGACGTTGGTTATCCATGTGGTACTGCTCTGTTTGTTGCATGTGTCCGTCTGCCATCCGGACTGTGTTTGTTGGTCCGTGGAGGGGTTTGCCGTATTTACAGGCTATGGTCGGGTTTACGTACGATTTGGGTCTGTGGATCTAATAGCGCCGTTACGAAGCCTGACGGAAATTCGTGTTCGACCTCGGTGGGTCGGAATTTCGTCCGGGCGTGTTCGTGTAACGTTATTAGACGTATTGCAATCGGTCGAGCGGGGCAACTGGTTCTGAACCGCGACAGAGACTGATTGGTGGTCGGTGTTGACCGCCATGACCAAACTGTCCCTGTCGGTTGTCTCGGTGCTCACCTGATGCTTTACGTATACAGAATGACCTATAATGCGGGGGTGTGCGAAGTTGGTGTGCTTGCGCCCCCGTCACCTTTGCAGGTGAACACCCGTGGCTATGTTACCTTTGTCCCTACACCTGCGGCTGCCCCATAAGCCGTTGATGTTGACCACACGTGTCACCGGTGAGGTGAGTGTGGTGGATGGTGGGGTGGTGTAGGTTTGGGATTTAAGAGTGGGTGCCGATAGGTGGTGTGGTGACGGAAAAATTCGTAGTTGGTTTTTCGTCGTTACGAATTACCGAACTACGTGCGAGATGATGGCATAATTTTTCTCCGTCCGTACTACCGAAAATATGGTATGATGGGTGACGAGAGGTGGGTGGAGATATTATCCGACACGAAGTCAAAACGCCTGCTATGCGTCGAAGCACGCTGAACGTAAATGTTATATGTAGCCGGATATGTGTACCTACGGAAAGTGTCACGCGTTCGCCGGACGATAACACCTACCTACTCCGATTCGGATAGGCCAGTATTAACGTGCGGGGCGCGAGCTGGTTTTAAATCAGCACAAATTCCGTAAGTGATTGTGTGGACGTTTTAGTGTCTACGCGCTTGCGTGAGTAACGGCTCGGTGTTGGCTAAAAACCGGACGGGGTGCTCGGCCCTTGTTCCGCGTAGAACTCGGTATTAACACCGATCGTACCTCCGCGCGTGCGGCGTATGACGGGTAGCGCGACGCGCTACCCTTTTGACCAGAGTGGTCGTTGAAAAAGGTCGTTCATTTAAGGTGGCAATGTAACTGACACCCGGCTGGGCACTGACTACGTTGTACCTACTCGAACGACCTACCCGACTGGTAACCATCGTGTGTGCGAGTGGTATTGTGTACGGGTGACGGGTGGTTGATAGGCCACGGGATCTCAAAATTGTGTGGCTGCTGCACGCTGTTGGCTGTTCCGTGAAGAACTTCGCCATGCTAGCTTACAGCGCCATCCAACGTGACTCCAACGTTTTCGTTCGGTCGATTGGTGTAACGATTACGTCGATATATATTTTTTTTTTTTTTTGATTCCGAGGCGGCTTGGCTTTGAAAAGTTTGTCGTTCTATACGTGCGCGGTCCCTGCCTGATTTGTGGTCGACTGGAGCTTGGACTGTTGTGTACCGGCTGGCCGTCCGTGGATATTTACATAGCCCTAAAGCTAGCAATGTTGTCCCCGGACGGTGGCCTATACCAATCGCTAGCGTCAGTGTCTTCCAAAATCGGTGGTGTGTGGGGGTACGTACACGCGCGAATACGCGAGTATTGAACGACTATTATCAAATAATTTACGCCGACGTAAACAATGGTCAGCTGTTGACGGCCGCCGATGTGTTCCAAATATAGCGAAACTGGGTCACGGAATCGGCGGCGGCGGCGGTGACGACGACTGGTTTTGACGTCGCGGCCTGCGCGCTGCGCTGTTTTCGGCAATGAAGTCGTGGACGAAAGGTGAGCGCCGGGAAGGGTGGCATTACGTTATGTAACTGCTTCCCATTCCGTATCACGGTTATTTTAGATCGCGCGGATTTCCCCTACGTAGCAGAGTTATACCTAATGGTTAATACCTATTACGTAATCCTAACTTGGGTAGATTGGAAATCCTAGCTAACCGGAAAAAACACACTCCTGGTTAAATATCTCAATACTAAATGATATAAGCAAATAATCCGAGGTATGTGTCAACGTGAAAAACTCTTACCTTTTCGCTGACCGGACTAATTCCTCTGCGGGTTAGGTTAGGTTAGGTTCCTTTGACGTGGACACGATGATTGCTTCAAGGTTGATCGTGGTCCGGTCGAAGTGTTTGGTTAGGATTGAGGTGATGAAAAAAACACAACACAAACACTTTAAGAATGTCACAAATTATGTACCTATTATAATATTGCGACCAAAATATAATAATACATGACGTGCCGCTTGGGCAGATGAGTTTAACGTCGGACGATATGTTATCGGTCCGACGGTCCGATGGTGGATCTCGAATCGCCTTTTCCGCCGACCGTTGTACGTCTTACGCGACACAGTCCCCCCGTCCCGCCTTGCCGTTACCTGCTCGGTGGAAGAGTCAACCTGGTCGCGCTGCTTGCATCCCGTGGTGGTGGTTGGAGATAAGATAGACTGGTCGCTATAGTGCTTGTACATTGTACTTGCTACTAACGCGGGCCGCGTCATGCTAACAGCTAACACCTATTATAATTTATACATATCATATATAGATAAGTTTCAATTGGACATTTGATATCATGAGAGTAAATAAATGTAATTTTTCTCTTTGTGATACGTATTAATTCATAAATTTACAAATTGAAAAAAAATGTTTGTAAATCTGGTAAAATGTGTGTGCAGTACCTATAATGTGTATATATAGTTAAACATTTTATGTGATTAATTATAATTATTCATTAAGTATATTAAAGGCGTACAACGTACGTTACTGTACTATGTTATTCTTCTTCTTCTTCTTATTTTTTTTTTTCATTAGGTTTATAACTTCGACAACTGAGGTCATAAGCCTGAAAGGTAGGGTTGGTCCAGTAGGTTTGGGACGGTTGGTACGGTCGGTTATGTATGTATGGCAAGGTTTTTGCTTACTACGAACCCGGGTTGGTCACCCACCCGAGAACTAGTGGCAGCGGCTGTTGCTTACTCTCAATTACGTCGCATGATTGATTTCAGGCACTGCGCCGCGCTGAGCCACTTATTATTCTTTATATAATATTGATGCGGTCTGGTTTGAATTCAAACAGCCTTTGCGCGGAAGCCGCGCCGTCGCTTCTCAATCAAACCGCCAATCGACGACGGACGACGCCGGCGCGCGACATCAGCGCCTGGAAACGTCGACCGGCCGTTCGGCGAACCGGCTCGGTAAATTCGTTTTCTTCTCAGCGACCCGGACAGACCGCTACACACGTCCCCGCGAGAAAAAGAACGACTTTTTTAGTTAACACCACCGATACCGTTTCGCAATATTTATTGTATGATTGATACCACAAATAAAAACACCAGTTGACTATAGTGCGTATCTTTTGTTGTTTTTATTTATCGTGTCTTTTTTTTCACCATCACCTCACCATTCACGTGGCACCCCACAGGTCCGCATCAATATACATTCTCATTCAGTCGACCGGTAATCGTCCAGAGGTGCCAATGGTGTAACATTATGTACTATTATTCAAATGTCTGTTTACAGTTTACCTATGGTGAGGTCATTCGTCTGTATATAATCTTATATCTATGAAGTATAGGTAGTCGGGTATAGGGGATATGGACTACAAGTATTGTGTGCAAAACTCCACCGCACCACTACACATTCCACACATTCTACCATCTCTGCCCGCAATCACATGTTAAGGCGGGTTCCCACGGCGCGTGGCTCGGCGAACTTCGCGCAACGCGGTTGTTGTACCGTATGCTCGGCATATCACGAGCCTACAATGTCAACAGCATTCCCACGGCGCATGACTTAGCGAGCCACGAGCTTATCCGAGCTGATCAGAGTTCCTACAAAATTATTTAGACGCCAAAAGTCTCAGTTCAAAATGAGTCGTTCTTTGGATAACACGCAAATTGCTGCTTGTGCAGCAGCGTATATTGTAATTGTAGGCGGTGATTATTTAAAAGGAAAATTAGTTGAAAAAGAAAAAACGAAATCCTACAAGGAAAGAAGATATTGGATGCATGAAATGTACAAAAGCCGTGCTAGGTAAAGTATGCTTATGTAAATTAATATTTAATTTTAGGTTTTTTAAATTTAATTTTAGTTTAATTTGTTTATATTTAGTTTTTACTGACTACCTTTTTTTAACAGTTTTAACTTTAAATGTACATACAAGAACATAATAGTTTATAATTTATTACAAACTAGTTTTTTTTTTAAAACTTATAGTTAACAAGTTTTTGATAGAAAATACTAAATTTAAAAATTTAATAATATTATCCCATAGTTGTATTTAATATTATTAATAATATATTATACTACAATATAGGTACAATGCAACGGATCTGTTAGAAGATTTAAAACGAGGACCATCTAACAAGTTTCAAAACTTCTGTAGAATGTCTGCTACAGACTTTGAATATCTTATTCAAAAAATTGGTCCAACCATATGTAAAACTGATACAAATATGAGAAAATGTATTCCGGTTCAGGAAAGGCTAGCTGTTACCTTAAGGTTCCTAGCCACAGGAGATAGCTTTAAGAGCTTGTCATACTTGTTCAAGTTTTCAAGTCAAACTGTTTCCAGGTGTATTATGGATGTTTGTAGGGCGTTAAATCAGGAGTTGAAAAATGAAATCATGGTAAAGTATTTATATTTTAAAACATATCTTTTATTAGAATAATACCTTTTAATAAAATAATATTTTTAAAAAAAAACAAATAATTAATAAAATCAAATTTGAAACTTTGAAAAACACTTTTTTTCTTAATAATATTTAAAATTAATAAATAATAATACAGAATGTATTATAAACATTTTAATACAAAAAATTAATATCTTCTATAGTTCTATGTATAAAAACAATATTTAGTACCTACATACCTATACTAAATTGCATGTTACAATATGCTTATTTTAGTAAGATGAACCAAAATTAGTATTTTGATCAATAGTCAACACCTTTTTCTCCTACATTACTGTGTTGTAATGTTGTTGGTGTTGGTTTTTGCAATTGTTGAAAATGTTGATGGTAATATGTAGATGGCGTAGAAGATATGTACTCTGGTGATGGTAATGGCTGAATAGATGATGATGATGATGCTGTTGAATAGTTATCATGGTGTAACTGTTGAGAATATATCGGGATATTGGTACTTGGAAATTGATGATAGGGTGGTTGAGGCTGTACCATTTGGTTATCTGAATGTTTTAACCGAAACATAAGATTGTCAATCTCCATCATTGCAATGTCTTGTTTGTATTCATTTAAGGATTCTAATTTAGCGCAAAGTAAATCGGTAAAGAGTGTACACTTATTTTTGGCCGGAGTTTGTGTAATTTGTTTTAAAATTGTAAATGCTTCGTCCATCTTGTTCTCAATAACTTCCACTTTATCATTTGATTTTCTTTTTTTAATTAATTTACTGGATGACAGAGATGGGCTCTTAAAATTGCAGTCCGGAGTCTGAGGATCATCGATTTCATTTGCGTCGTGCAATTGACAATTTTCAGTCGTGTCGTCGTCATCCACCAAATTTTCAAACTGATAAAAATAATAAAATATATGGTTTGTTTGATTATTAAAATAAAATTGAGAAACATATATCTATGTTATTATATTCTATGTATGTCAATATAGTATAAAATTCAAAATGTATTTCAAATACGTATTTTTGAATGATTAATTACAATACTCAACTAAAGATCACTAGATAGTAAATTAATTGTATTTATATTTAAAATGTTTAATGTAGGTATATTGTATAGTCTTAATTTTACAAAAAGTATATAAATATAAATACCTATAGGTACATTGTGGACGTATATGAATAATTAAATTCAGTTACATTTAGATGTTAATTTAAATATTATGGTTATAATAAAAACAGTATAATATGTTATAAGTTTAAAAAAAATTTTAAAATACAAAACGCAACGTAATGAAAATCAATCATTGATTATTTTTTTAGTTTCCAACCAATGAAAGTAGTTGGAAAAATATAGAACAGATTTTTACGATAAATGGAATTTCCCCAACTGCCTCGGGGCTATCGACGGAAAACATATAGTGATCCAGTGCCCTGCAAACAGTGGATCTGAATTCTATAATTATAAGGGAACTTTTAGTATTGTACTTATGGCTGTCGTGAACTCGAATTATAGTTTTACTTATGTGGACATTGGCTGTCAAGGCAGAATCAGTGATGGTGGCGTACTTCGGAACACGTCGTTTTTTAAAAAACTGGAGACTGATGAATTAATACCACAAGAAGGAATACTACCTAATACAAATGTTTCATTACCATATGTATATGAATGTGATTAATTTGAATTATCCATTAAATCTATTTAAGGCCTCCCACCAATATTGTCCCAACGACAACGAACGGCTCACGGCTTCCCTTCCATTTTCGCCTATGGAGACTCACCAATATTATTATGTATAGGTTTTATTATTATTATTTTTATATGTATCTGGCTGGTTCAAGGTATGTACCTACGTACCTGCCTATACTATGTTATTATTTTATATTATTATTTTTTTTTAGATTCTGAGCGGAGCGATGAATGTATTGGTTTTACAATGATGTATGTTTTTATATTTTTATTTATATTTTTATATTTTTATTTATATTTTTGTGTCTGTCATCACGTTTTAGGACAGTAAAAGTGCTTGGATTTTCTTCATCAGTAGCTTTTCTGATAGGAAAGTGAATCTAGTTGGTACTTTGGGGGGTCAAAAGTATAAATTTCCCAGTAGTTTTCACAAGCACCGGGAAAAACAACATAAAAATTAAGGAAAAACGGGAATTTTTACGCAAAATTGGTTTTCCAAAAAATCGATTTTGGTTATTGGTGTAACTCTAAAACAAATGAACGTATATACATGAAATTTTCACTGGTTGTTTATATTTGCATTTTCTATACACGATAACATTTTCAAAATATTTTGATTTATTTTGAACTGTTTAGGGACATTTTCATTTTCCATTTTTTTTTAGTTTTTTTTCTAAAAATATCAATAAAATTTTATTTATTGGTTGCGAAAGCTTGAAAATTTAATAGAAGGCTCCTAATATGTTGTTTCAAAGGCAGCTGAAAAATATTAAAAATCCTTAATTACAATTTTTTTTTATAAGCATTTAAAGTTCAAAAATTGACAAAATATGGAAAAATCACGAAAATTAGCAAATTATTTTGAGTTAAGAATTCGTAAAAATTTTTCTTTTTAAATCTAAGATTTGAAAATGAAACACAAGATTCCTTATAAGATTATCTACCTTTATCAATAAAAAAATCTCTACCGGACAGTCAAATTAAATTTTTATGAGCGTTTGAAATTCAAATTTTTACAACATTGGATTTTCACTCGATTTCTCATGTAGCGATTTCCTTATTTTGTTGTAATTCAAAAACGAATAACTGTAGATACATGAAAATTTCACTGAATGTTTATATTAGCATTTCCTATACACCATACAATTTTGAAAATATTTTGACTCTTTTTGAGCTGTTTATGGACATTTACAGCTTTCAATTTTTAATAGTTTTTTTTTCTATAAATATCAATAAAGTTTTATCTGTTGGGCCAAAAAGTGTAAAAATTTAATACAAGGCTCCTGATATATTGTTACAATATCAGTTGAAAAATATTAAAAATACATAGGCACGATTTTTTTTTATAAGCATTTAAAGTTGGAATTTTGACAAAATTTATCAAAATCTCGAAAATTATCAATCGTTGGAATTAAAAAATTATAAAATGTTCAGTTTTTATAACTAAGAGTTTAAAATTTAAAACAAAGATTCTCTTAAATAATTCATACTGTAACCAAAAAATCTAAAAAATATATAAACACACTTATTTTTTACAGACATTTTAATTTCAAATTTAGACAAAATTTCATATTTAAACCAAGAATTACGATTTTAGTTATTTTGTTGTGATTGTATAATATTATTCGTGGGTACTTGAAATTTCTAAAGTAATCTACTATATATCTATGATAGTATCAGGGTTTGTTGTTGGTGTATAACGCGTTATAAGTACCTAATGGATATTGTGATATGATTAATTTGGAATTCATTATAGGTCAATTTTTTTTAATACCATAGATATGTATATAATATGTCTTTTACCTAGAAGGACATACCGTCTCCGCTCAGAATCGTTTTTCTTATACAATGATATTATATCATTGAATTCAAATTTAATACCATCCATTATACAATGACCCACTTGTAACCTACTGTACAGCAGAGCGACACCCACTTGCCCACCTTTTTTTTAATTTTCTTTATATAATAAACAAAGAAATATATTTACTCCTTTAAGCCAAGGCTTGAGACGGAGTAGACAGTTGACATATGAATAGTATACATTTTAAAATGTAAATAGCAAATTACAAGAAACAACTTATTATCTAACAATGAATGAAAGACACAGCTTTCTTTCAAAGACTGAAAATCGAAACAATTCAAAGAAGTGATATTACAAAGAATGAAAAAACAAAAAAAGAAACATAAATTAATACATATAAAATAAAATGGACGAAGAAACAAACTAATGTCCATTTCCAATTCTCAACCGGAAATATAATATGTAATTTTATAAATTAAAACGCTAGGTAGTATTTAAACTAAAAATAAAAAAATAAAACTATAAAATCAGCAAAATACGGACTATTATACTAAATGAGTAGACAAATCAGAGAATAGCCACTTATAAACTTCATTTTTCCCATTGACTAAACCAATATGAATATTTTTTTTGGTTATATTACCGTCTCCGCTCAGAATCGTTTTTCTTATACAATGATATTATATCATTGAATTCAAATTTAATATCATACATTATACAGTGACCCCCACTTGTAACCTACTGTACAGCAGAGCACCTTTTTTAAATTTTTATTTGTGTGTCTGTCATCAAATGTTTGGGGAATTAAAACTGCTTTGATTTGCTTTAACAGTATCTTGTTCGATTGGAAAGTGAATCTAGTAGGTGCATTCAGGAGGTCAAATTATAAAATTCTCAATATTTTTCAAATGCGACGGGAAAAACCAGATAAAAATAGTAATTTTTACTCAAAAACGGTTTCGACAAAATCGATTTTGTTTTTGATGTAACTCAAAAACAAATAACCGTACATACATGATATTTTCACTAAATGTTATATTATATTTTTCTATACACAGGTTAATTTTACAGTTTTTAAAAATGTATGTATTATAATAATATTATTCACGAAGTTCCGTTAAATCTAGATCTAATAATTATACAAATTACTTATGATATTTTTTTAAATAATTGTCAATTGCAGAATAATATTTTTTTAATAAATTAACAACAATTCTATTAGAATTTACAACAATAATATACTACTCAATTGTTCAATTATATTTTGTTTTATTTAATTTAACAAATAATTTAAGTAAATTTACCATTACTTATTTATTATTATGAAAAAAAACAAATTTTAAATAATTATTTAATTTTAGATTCTGAGTGGAAGAATGAATGTATTGATTTTACAATGATGTGTATTTTTTTATTTTTTGTTATTTTTTGTGTGTCTGTGTACACGACAAGTAGTCGAAATATAGCTTCGATTTTCAATTTCAGTATCTTGTTCGATTGGAAAGTGAATATCGTTGGTGCATTGAGGAGGTCAAAATTTAAAATTCCCAGTACTTTTCAAAAGCGCCAAGAAAAACAAAAGAAAAATTAAGGAAAACGGGAATTTTTACGCAAAATCGATTTTTCAGAAAATTGAATTTGGTTTTTGGTGTAACTATAAAACAAATGACCGTAGATACATGAAATTTTCACTGGTTGTTTATATTTGCATTTTCTATACACGATAACATTTTCAAAATATTTTGATTTATTTTGAACTGTTTAGGGACATTTTCATTTTTCATTTTTTTTAGTTTTTTTTCTAAAAATATCAATAAAATTTTATTTGTTGGTTAAAAAACTTGCAAATTGAATAGAAGGCTCCTAGTATATTGTTTCAAATTCAAATGAAAAATATTAAAAATCGTTAGTCACAGTTTTTTTTTATAAGCATTTAAAGTTCAAAATTGACAAAATATGGAAAAATCACGAAAATTTGCAAATTATTTTGAGTTAAGAATTCGAAAAAATTTTTCTTTATTAAATCTAAGATTTTAAAATGTAATACAAGATTACTTATAAGTTTTTCTACCTTTATCAATAAAAAAATCTCTACCGGACTATCAAATTAAATTTTTATGAGCGTTTGAAATTCAAATTTTTACAACATTTTATATTCACTCGATTTCTCATGTGGCAATTTCCTTATTTTGTTGTAATTTAAAAACGAATTACTGTAGATACATGAAAATTGCACTGAATGTTTATATTAGCATTTCCTATACACCATACAATTTTGAAAACATTTTGAATCTTTTTGAGCCGTTTACGGACATTGTCAGTTTTCAATTTTTTTAGTTTTTTTTTTTCTATAAATATCAATAAAGTTTTATCTGTTGTGCCAAAAAGTTCAAAAATTTAATACAAGGCTCCTGATATATTGTTACAATAGCAATTGAAAAATATTAAAAATACATAGGCACCATTTTTTTTTATAAGCATTTAAAGATTAAAGACAACATTTATCAAATTCTCGAAAATTATCAATCATCGTAATTAATAAATTATAAAATGTTCAGTTTTATAGCTAAGGATTGAACATTTAAAAAAGGCAGGTAAGTGGATGTCGCTCAGCTGTACAGTAGGTTACAAGTTGGTCATTGTTTAATGGATTGTATTAAACTTGAATTCAATGATATAATATCATTGTATAAGAAAAACGATTCTGAACGGAGACGGTTTGTCAGTCTGTATATTTTATATTGTCATTAATTATTATAACATGTAAGTTGTTTTAATACTATAAACTACAACAAAATATTAAAATCGTTATTCCTGAGATTAATTTTATACTATTTCCTACCATGAACCTAATCACCCGCGGTTCTATGATAAGTCGGTACTGACTCATAAGTTAATGATACATGTTAATAATTTATGATATTTATAAAAATTATACCTACCTATTTTTTTTTTATTCGTTGATACGGTGATAAACAAATTGTTAGAAATTAAAATCCCATTTTAAGCGGTTTTTCGTAATTTTTCAGTACTTTTTCCCGTGGCATTAAATAACTATTGAGAAAATCGAAAAATGACCTCTCTAAAGTACCATCTTGGTCCAATTTGCTAAAATATAAGGTACTATATGTTGAAATCAAAGCACTCCTTCTGGTAGAAATTTTGTATACAGGATATAAAAAAAAATAAAAAAAAAAATAAACACCATTGTAAAACCACTAGCTTACTTGCTCCGCTCAGAATCTAAAAAAAGATTCTCATAAATAGTTCATACTGTAGCCAAAAAATCTAAAAAATATATGAGCACAGTTGTTTTTTACAAACATTTTAAATTCATATTTAGACAAAATTACATATTAAAAAACCTAGAATAACTTTTTTTTTTTTTTATTGATCTATAAAACATCGGATTCTATGGCCATTAGTTTGACATTAACTTAAATTATTTTACAAATGTATGTTGACTTATGATATGGCTTAAATTAGGTTATATAGTTGAATTTCTTTAATAAATTGTAGTATTTTGGTGATTGATTGAGGGTCAGGTCCGAGTGCTTCTCCGATTTGCTGTGATATTTTGTGTTTTTTCCTCGTGTCTTCGTATTTTTGACATTCAGTGATGATGTGTTTGACTGTGTAGACCACTCCACACATTTCACATATGGGAGGATCGTTTTTCTCCATGAGATGCCTGTGCGTGATAAATGTATGCCCTATTCGTAAACGATTTAGTATGGTTTCTTCTTTTCTTTTTAATTTATTTTTTTTATTTTCTGTTACTTCTGTGTTTGTATTGATTTTCATCAACCACGGAGGTATTGTTTGTGGTTCTCTTGGTACTATTTTTTTTATATTTATTTGTAGGTTCTCTGCTTCTTGGATTATGGTGTCGATGTATTTGTTTGCTGGATTATTCTTATTTTTACTTGTTCGGGCTGCATAGAGTATACTATTGAGTGTTCTCCTTATTTTTGGGGGTGGTTCGTTAGCAATGTTTCTTAGACTCTCTATTGGGCTTGATTTGAAGCCTCCTATTGCTAATCTTATGCTGGTGTTTAGTGGCACGTCTATCATTTTTAGATGTTTTGGGGAGGCTGTCTTGAATGCTATTGAACCATAATCGGTTAGGGATCTGATTAGTGCTCTGTAGATTTTTAATAGTGTAGAGGTCTCGCCGCCCCATGACGTGTGTGAGATAATTTTTATGATGTTGACTTTTTTGTGATAGAATTTTTTACGTGTTTTAGATGTGGGATCCAATTTAATTTGGAGTCAAATATAACACCTAGAATTTTTATTTTGTTTTGGCATGGTATAACGTTGTTATCTAGTTTTATCAGAAGTTTCTTTTGTTTCCTTTTTTTTGTGAATATGATGCTTTGTGATTTTTGACTGGAGATGTTGAAGCCCGTTTTGTTTAACCAATCTGCTATATTATTTGCACTATTTTGTAATAATAGTTGTACTGTGTTTAGGTTGATGCTTCTACATAGTATGTTAAGGTCGTCTGCGAATAGGTTTACAGTTACAGGGGGTTCTATTGTTTTAACAATATCGTTTATTGATAGGAGGAAGATCGTGACTGCTAGGGATGATCCTTGGGGGATTCCATTTTCTTGGGTAAAATTGTTTGAAAGGCAGTTTGAAACTTTGACTTGAAATTTTCTATCAGTAATAACTATTTTAGTTATTTTGTTGTGATTGTATAATATTATTCGTGGGTACTTGAAACTTCTAAAGTGTACTATTATATATCCATGATAGTATCACAGTTTGTTGTTGATGTATAACGCTTATAAGTACCTAATGAATATTGTGATATGATTAATTTGGAATTTATTATAGGTCAATTTTATTTTAATACCATAGATATGTATATATTTATTTTATGAATATCAATCAAAATTTATTTGTTGGATAAAAAAGCTTGAAAATGTAATAAAAGGCTCCTAGTATATTGTTTCAAAAGCAGATGAATAATATTAAAAATCCTTAGTCACAGTTTTTTTTTATAAGCATTTAAAGTTCGAAAATTGACAAAATTGACAAAATATGGAAAAATCACGAAAATTAGCAAATTATTTTGAGTTAAGAATTCGTAAAATTTTTCTTTTTAAATCTAAGGTTTTAAAATGTAATACAAGATTCCTTATAAGATTATCTACCTTTATCAAAAAAAAAAAAAAATGTCTATAAAAAAGTCAAATTAAATTTTTATGAGGGTTTGAAATTCAAATTTTTACAACATTGGATATTCGCTCGATTTCTCATGTAGCGATTTCCTTATTTTGTTGTAATACAAACACGAATAACTGTATAAAACAAAGTGTACACACGGCTTGCTACTAGTTGAATGTAAATGTGGGTTCCAACATTAGTTGCAGCAACTACTCTTGAATTATATTATACAATATTTTATTATTATTAATTTTATGTAACTTTTGTTGTTATCATGATATGCTGGAAAAAAATAACATTATACCTATTTAACATTATACCTATTAGGTTAACTTTTTTGACTAATCAGTAAGGAAATGTTATATTGACCGGACTTTCTTTGATGATTTTCAATAGTTTTTTTTTCTACTTGTCTTTTTTTATATACAAATTATGAAAAAATATAAATTTAATAATAAAGCTATGTAGATTAAATACAAAAATATATATTCAATGAAGAAATAAACCTTGTGTGCGGGCGGGGGCGTTTAAGTAATGTGAAAGCTG